>CAMZMU010000100.1:14819302-14972192 GCA_947311845.1 Poa pratensis | reverse complement strand
AAATTCAAGAGACTCAAGCGTCTAAGCTTGGGGATGCCCAAGGCATCCCCTTCTTCATCAACAAACTTATCAGGTCATCTCTAGTGAAACTATATTTTAATTCTTTCACATCTTATGCGCTTTACTTGGAGCGTCTGTGTGTTTTTATTTTTTTTTTTTTGAATAAATTCGGATCCTAGCAATCCTTGTGTGGGAGAGAGACACGCTCCGCTTTTTCATGTGAATACTCATGTTCTTCACTTATATTTGTTGAGTATTCTTAACTAGCTACTGCAGTGCTTTTAGCTCCTGTTTTTTGCATCTCTTCGAGCTGTTAGCACTTGTTTATAAATACTCTCTTGCTGCATTATATTATCATTTGGAGAGTTTATGTTTAATAAATTATTGGTGTTTGTTTGGAAGAAAGAAAATGCTACATGTAGTAGTTGGTATTGGAAAAGACATATGCATTCTTGTAGATCATTGTCTTGTTTTGATTTGATGCTTTGCAATTGTTTTGAGCTCTCAAGTAGATCATGTTTAAGCTCTTGCATCATGTAGTTAAAGCCTAGTAGTGGAGAACTACCGTAGAGCTTGTTGAGACTTGGGATGCATATTTGTTCTCTCTAAGGTCTAGATATTTTCTGGTAAAATGTTTGAGCAACAAGGAAGACAGTGTAGAGTCTTATAATACTTGCAATATGTTTTTATGTGATTCTTGCTGTACCGGTTTATACTTGTGTTTGCTTCAAACAACCTTGCTAGCCTAAACTCTGTACTGAGAGGGAATGCTTCTCGTGCATCCAAAACTTGAGCCAAAACCCATGCCATTTGTGTCCACCATACCTACCTACTATGTGGTATTTCCTGCCATTCCAAGTAAATATTTCATGTGCTACCTTTAAACTATTCAAAACTTTATTACTCCTTATTTGTGTCAATGTTTTATAGCTCATGAGGAAGTATGTGGTGTTTTATCTTTCAATCTTGTCATTTACTTCTGACAGACTTTCACCTGGACTAGTGGCATATACATCCGCTTATCCAATAATTTGCAAAAAGAGCTGGCAACGGGGTGCCCAGCCCCAATTAATTACAACTTTCATTAATAATTCTCTTCACATGTTTTGCCCTGATTTATCAGTAAGCAACTTAATTTTGCAATAGACACTCCTCCATGGTATGTGAATGTTGGAAGGCACCCGAGGATTCGGTTAGCCATGGCTTGTGTAAGCAAAAGGTTGGGAGGAGTGTCATCTATAAAGAAACTAAAATACATGTGTAAACAAAAGAGAAGAGGGATGATCTACCTTGCTGGTAGAATAACGTCCTTCATGGGAGCCGCTCTTTGAAAGTCTGGTTGACAAGGGGGTTAGAGTGCCCACTACCATTCGTTGACAACAACAAACACCTCTCAAATACTTATTTTGTGCTCTCTATATGCTTTCGAAAACTTAAAAAGCTCTAGCACATGATTTAATCCTGCTTCCCTCTGCGAAGGGCCTATCTTTTACTTTATGTTGAGTCAGTTTACCTACTCCTTTCTATCTTAGAAGCAAACACTTGTGTCAACTTTGTGTGCATTGATTCTTACATATTTACTTATTGCACTTGTTATATTGCTTTATGTTGACAACTATCCATGAGATATACATGTTACAAGTTGAAAGCAATGCTGAAACTTAATCATCCTTTGTGTTGCTTCAATGCCTTTTACTTTGAATCTATTGCTTTATGAGTTACCTCTTATGCAAAACTTTTTGATGCTTGTCTTGAAAGTACTATTCATGAAAAGTTTTTGCTTATATGATTCATTGTTTACTCTTTATCTATTTGTTAGCAAACTATAGATCATTGCTTTGAGTCACTTCATTCATGACATGAGCCTTGCAATATATTGATCAAGATTGTGTGAAAGCATGTCTCCTCAGAAATTATTTGTTGTTATCGTTTTACCTACTCGAGGACGAGTAGAACTAAGCTTGGGGATGCTTGATACGTCTCCAACGTATCCATAATTTCTGCTGTTCCATGCTTATATTATACCATTTGCTACATGTTTTATATACACTTCGTATCACTTTTATGCATTTTCTGGGACTAACCTATTAACAAGATGCCACAGTGCCAGTTCCCTGTTTTCTGCTGTTTTTGGTTTCAGAAAGTTACTTCTGGAAATATTCTCGGAATTGCACGAAACAAAAGGCCAGTCCCTATTTTTCCAGCACGTACACGGAGTCCGAAGGAGAGACGAAGAGAGCCACGAGGTGGCCAAACCACCAGGTGGCGCGGCAGTGGGCCCAGCCGCGCCTGGTGGTTTGGGCCCCTCGGGGGTCCGCCGACATCGCCCCTTCGCCTATTTATTCCCCGAGACGCGAAAACCCTAAAACACCGAGCCTTTCATCCAGAACATATTCGCTGCCGCCGCCGTCGTCAACCCTAACTCGGGGGGTTCTGAAGCTCTTCCCGGCACCCTGCCGGAGAGGGGAATCATCACCGGAGGGCTCTACATCGCCATGCCCGCCTCCGGAGTGATGCGTGAGTAGTTCATCCTTGGACTATGGGTCCATAGCAGTAGCTAGATGGTTGTCTTCTCCACTTGTGCCATCATGTTTAGATCTTGTGAGCTGCCTATCATGATCAAGATCATCTTATTGTAATGCTACATGTTGTGTTTGCTGGGATCTGACTTATATTGATACCTATGTGGAGCTGAATATTATATTATCATGTCTATGTCATTTGTGATCTTGCATGCTCTCCGTTACTTGTTGAAGCCTTGGCCAAGTGAATACTTGTAACTCCAAGAGGGGGTATTTATGCATGATAGTTGGGTTCAACCTCTATTTAACCTGGGATAGTGACAGCAAGTTCTAAGGTTGTAGATGTGTTGTTGCCACTAGGGGTAAAACAGCAATGCTTTATTCAAGGATGAATGTATTGTTTACATTACGCACATTACTTAATGCAATTGTCTGTTGCTTGCAACTTAATACTGGAAGGGGTACGGATGTTAACCGGAAAGTGGACTATTTAGGCATAGATGCATGCTGGATAGCGGTCTATGTACTTTGTCGTAATGCCCAAATGAATCTCATAGTAGACACCACAGCTCACACATGCATGTTATATGCACTTATCAATTGTCAATTGCCCAGCTGTAATTTGTTTACCCAGCATGTTAGTTATCTTATTGGAGAGACACCACTAGTGAACTGTGGACCCCGGTCCATTCTTTTACATCTGAAATACAATCTACTGCAATCATTGTTCTCTACTGTTTTATGCAAACAAACATCATTTCCATTCGATACGTTTAACCCTTTGTTTTCAGCAAGCCGGTGAGATTGACAACCTCACTGTTAAGTTGGGGCAAAGTAATTTGATTGTGTTGTGCAGGTTCCACGTTGGCACCGGAATCCCTGGTGTTGCGCCGCACTACACTCCTTCACCAACACCTTCGAAGCAAACCTCGTTTTCCTACTGGTCGATTAAACCTTGGTTTCATACTGAGGGAAAACTTACTGCTGCACTCATCATACCTTCCTCTTGGGGTTCCCA
Source organism: Poa pratensis (assembly GCA_947311845.1). Lineage (NCBI taxonomy): Eukaryota > Viridiplantae > Streptophyta > Magnoliopsida > Poales > Poaceae > Poa > Poa pratensis. The sequence goes on along the minus strand of CAMZMU010000100.1, from coordinate 14,968,652 downwards.
ACTGACGTGTGACGTACAAGCATTGTTTCTGGCACTATTAACCTAGAGCCACCACTTCCCTCTGCGAAGGGCCTATCTTTATACTTTATGTTGAGTCAGTTTACCTACTCCTTTCTATCTTAGAAGCAAACACTTGTGTCAACTTTGTGTGCATTGATTCTTACATGTTTACTTATTACACTGTTATATTGCTTTATGTTGACAACTATCCATGAGATATACATTTACAAGTTGAAAGCAATTGCTGAAACTTAATCATCCTTTGTGTTGCTTCAATGCCTTTACTTTGAATCTATTGCTTTATGAGTTACCTCTTATGCAAACTTTTTGATGCTCGTCTTGAAAGTACTATTCATGAAAAGTTTTCGCTTATATGATTCATTGTTTACTCTTTATCTATTTGTTAGCAAACTATAGATCATTGCTTTGAGTCACTTCATTCATGACATGAGCCTTGCAATATATTGATCAAGATTGTGTGAAAGCATGTCTCCTCAGAAATTATTTGTTGTTATCGTTTTACCTACTCGAGGACGAGTAGAACTAAGCTTGGGGATGCTTGATACGTCTCCAACGTATCCATAATTTCTGCTGTTCCATGCTTATATTATACCATTGCTACATGTTTTATATACACTTCATATCACTTTTATGCATTTTCTGGGACTAACCTATTAACAAGATGCCACAGTGTCAGTTTCCCTGTTTTCTGCTGTTTTTGGTTTCAGAAAGTTCCTTCTGGAAATATTCTCGGAATTGCACGAAACAAAAGGCCAAGTCCCTATTTTTCCAGCACGTACACGGAGTCCGAAGAGAGACGAAGGAGCCACGAGGTGGCCAAACCACAGGCAGGCGCGGCAGTGGGCCCAGCCGCGCCGCCAGGTGGTTTGGGCCCCTCGGGGGTCCGCCAACATCGCCCCTTCGCCTATTTATTCCCCGAGACTGAAAACCCTAAAACACCGAGCCTTTCATCCAGAACATATTCGCTGCCGCCGTCGTCGTCAACCCTAACTCGGGGGGAGGGGGGTTTCTGAAGCTCTTCCCGGCACCCTGCCGGAGAGGGGAATCATCACCGGAGGGCTCTACATCGCCATGCCCTCCTCCGGAGTGATGCGTGAGTAGTTCATCCTTGGACAATGGGTCCATAGCAGTAGCTAGATGGTTGTCTTCTCCACTTGTGCCATCATGTTTAGATCTTGTGAGCTGCCTATCATGATCAAGATCATCTTATTGTAATGCTATATGTTGTGTTTGCTGGGAATCTGACTTATATTGATACCTATGCGGAGCTGAATATTATATTATCATGTCTATGTCATTTGTGATCTTGCATGCTCTCCGTTACTTGTTGAAGCTTCACTAGTAGGAAAACCCAATTCTATGGAAGCTTATTCTGTGGCGCACCTCATAGCCGTGCGCCACAGAATCTTATTCTGTGGCGCACCAGCCATGGTGCGCCACAGAATAGCCTTATTCTGTGGCGCACGGCTATGAGGTGCGCCACAGAATAAACCGGGCCCCACACCAACGCACGGGTCTGCCACTTTTGACCTTATTCTGTGGCGCACTGGGTCAGGTGCGCCACAGAATATGTTTATTCTGTGGCGCATCCATGCAGGTGCGCCACAGAATAAGGTGCTCTGGCCCCACAAATAATTGGGGGAACTATCTGTGGCGCACCCCTAACTGGTGCGCCCACAGAATAGGCTATTCTGTGGCGCACTGGGTCAGGTGCGCCACAAATAACTGTACCAGATATTTTATAAGGCCATCTCCACCCACTTTCCCCTACCCATTGCTCATTTCCTCTTCTTCCTCCTCTCCTCCCAACTCGTGTGCTCCTCCTTCCATCCATTTTTTGACCATATATTTCTCCTTTTTTTTTAGTTAAACTTATTTTGGTTGATAGACTCCTCCATACATAGGTCTCCTCTCTCCCATCTTCTATTTTGGATCAAATCTACAAGGTGAGAAAGGTTATGTGCTTTGACCATCTTGTTGGAAATGTTTGGAGGTACCTTGAGAGACCCTTGAGATTGCCGGAACGTCGATTAACTTCCGTTCCGGCAACTTCGGGTACTCCATATGTCCCTTTTTTAGCAAAGGTCATGCCGATTTTTTCGTGAAATTTTGGCATGACTTTGCTAAAAATAGGACATGTGGGTATTAATTGTGCTTGTGCTTCCGACCATCGTGTCATTGAGATGCCGGACTGAGATGTGTTGTGTGTGTCTGTGTGTGCATGCATGTTGCGGCTCTAATTAAGTTATGTACTCTCGTTTCTTCTCTATGTATAGCGCGTAGTCAACCATGGTCATAATGATGAGCTCCAGTCAAATCGAACATACAAGGACAAGCGAAGGCGGACATGATTCGGTCCAACGGGAGGCAGATAAGATGTCCGTGTCGAAAATGCAAACATGAGAGGTGGATACACCCTGATTCTGGATTATTGGAGGAGCACCTGCTCAGCACGGTTTCATGCCGGAACAAGCCAAACAAGATCATCGTCATGACGAAGGAGATGCCCGCGGCGGACAAGATGATGATGACGAAGGAGATGCCGGTGACGGACAATCATCATGATGACGAAGGAGATGCCGGCGGACATGATCATCATGACGAAGGAGACGAGCAGACCCCGCTAAGTTCGGGCTTGCAGGATGCTCATTTTCAAGAACTGCTTCTCAGTCAGACGAGCAACGACAGAGAGAAAGCCAAGCTAGCGCAAATGGGGATAGACGGGATCACTCCGTTGTATCCTGGGTGCCGGCCTCAGGATACGCGCTTGCAAGTAACGCTTAATGCTATGGAGATGAAGTCGGGAAACAGTTGGACCGACAAGAGCTTCAACCAGAACCTGAAATTCTGGCACGATATTCTCCCCGAGGGTAACACATTACCAACTACTATCGAGGAGGCCAAGAAAGTCCTGTGCCCTCTTGACCTACCGCACGAGAGATACCACGCCTGCATCAATGATTGCGTAATTTATCGGGGCGATTACGAGGACTTGACCAAATGTCCGGTGTGCGGTCACGGACGGTACAAGAGTGGGAAGAAAAATCCTCGAAAAGTGGTATGGTACTTCCTATCACTCCCCGTCTTCAGCGGTGGTTCGTGGATCCTAAGGAAGCAAAGCTCAACAATGGCACGCGGAAAGGGAGAAGCCCGCAGAAGATCCGGAGAAGGGCACCATCCTGACACACCCTGCAGACGCTAGCAATTGGCAAGCATTGGACATCGCCTTCGAAGATTTTGGGCGCGACGCAAGGAACGTCAGGCTGGGTATGTGCACAGATGGAATGAATCCGTTCTTCAATGGCACACATAGCACCTGGCCCGTGTTTGTATGGCCTTACAACCTTCCCCGTGGCTGTGCACGAAGTCAAAGTACATACACATGAGTATGCTTATTCAGGTCCGAAACAACCAGGTGTCGACATACATCTGTATTTCGAGCTGTTGAAAGAGAGTTAGAAACGTTATGGAAGACGCCTGTCCGTACGTGGGACGCCTACACTAAAGAATATTTCAATATGAGCGCCGCGTTGCTCACGACGGTGCAGGACTATCCTGGAATGTCGTCTGTATCGGCCCAGGTGGGCCACGGATTCTGTGGATGTATCAGGTGCATGGATGAGACCCCGCATATCCAGCTACCAAGAATACAAGTCTTCGAAAACCGTGTACCCAGGGCTCGAAGGTGGCTTCGCATGGACCACCAGTGGAGAAAACGCGGGGATTTGTTCGTGGTCAAGAAGAAAGAGAAACAAAACCGATCCCGAGGACCGGCATGGAAATTGATGAGCTTTTGACAAATTGGGAGGAGTGCCCTGCGCCGGGAAAGAAGCGACAGAGGGTAAAACCGCTGCTGGGTGTATGGAAAGCGAGGTGTGCTTTCCATGACTTGGAGTACTGGAAGGTCCTCCACACGCCCCATAGCCTCGATGTAATGCACATTACGAAGAATGTTACCGAGGCTGTTCTTGGCACTCTTTCAAACATGCCGGAAAAGACCAAGGATGGGAAGAAAGCACATACGATCTGAAATGGCTTGGCATCAAGAAAGATATTCACGGCCCCGATAGTGATGATGATGATGATGATAATGATGACCAGACGGAAGGGACTCAAGGTCGCCGCAAAAGGAGGAAGAAGAGCGCGGTTGTGCTTCCACCTACCTGCTTCACTATGAGTCCGAGGAGCTCAAGCAGTTCTACAAGTGCCTCTTAGGAGTCAAATTTCCTAACGGTTACGCGGGGAAGACAAGCAGATATCTGGACGAAACAAAGAAGAGGTTCAGCGGATGAAGTCTCACGTCTTGATTGATGTTCGACACGTCGACTTCGATAGGGCTCACCGGGTCGCGCTACAACACTTAGAATTGATCGAACCTTGGGTGGAAGAGCACAGAAGCATAATCGAGAAGAACTACATCGACCTGGGCCGGCCGAGGAAGAACGGAGACGTAACCATAGAGCACAACTCCAGCTTCACGCGTTGGTTCAGGGAAAAGCAACTGTCCGAATCACGGGTCAGAAAGCCAAGTACGGAAGATGAAAAACTCATATTCTCCATATCACAGGGCCCCGCGCAGAACGTGAAGACCTATCAGACGTACGACATCAATGGTTACAGATTCTGCACCGAGGAAAAGGACAGGAGTAGCGAATATCAAAACTCAGGAGTAACTATGCTATCCTACGCCGATGACGAGGCTACCGTCAAACAAAGATACTTCGGAAGGATAGAGGAGATATGGGAGCTCAACTACTGTGGAGAGTCGGTGCCAATGTTCCGTGTGAGATGGGCCAAGGACGTCGTCAAAGAAGGCCGGTATTTCACCACCATGGTTATACCCGAAGCCAACTCGAAGAAAGCCTCCGCGAAAAATGAGCCATGGGTACTCGCTAGCCAAGTTGAGCAATGCTTTTTCATTACCGACCCTCAAAGCCTAGCCGTGTTGTCGTGAGGAGGGCAAGAGGAGCATCATCGGAATGGAAGGAGGCGCCACCGAGCAAGAATTGGACAAGGAGCCAAAGATCGAGGAGGAATTCGACAAGTTCTTCGACATGCCTACTACTAATTCTAAAGAAAAAAGGAAGACCTCCCTACCTACCAAAGGTTGTCCGTTCACGCGAAGAAGTCTCAAGGTGACCGGCCTAAGCTATTCAACCCCAAGAAGGGAAAGAAGAAATGCTAGTTTGGAACCGGCCGGGACGAAGATCGAAAACTTTTTTGTGTATTATATATAATTTGTTTTGTATGAGAGACAAGCATATTTGTATATATGTAATTTGATATATATGGCACAGTTTCAATATTTGTATTAACTGTTTTTTATTAACATGTGTGTAAAAACAGAAAATTTAAATAAAAAAAACCAACTATTAACTTTTTTTTTATTAACATGTGTGTAAAAACAGAAAATTTAAATAAAAAAACTAACTATTCTGTGGCGCACCCTTATCGGGTGCGCCACAGAATAAGCTAATTCTGTGGCGCACCTCTAGGTGGATGCGCCACAGAATAAGGTCCTTAACACGATAACCCTTCGCTTCTGCGCTAGCACGCCGCCAGCCAACTATTCGTCTCTCCCTCGCCGCCGCCTCCCCGCAGGAGCTCACCACGCCCACCTCCTGCTCCTGCACGCCCACCCCCACCTCCTGCCCTGCACGCCCCTCCGCCGTCGGGTCGACCCAGCCCCTCCGCCGTCGCCGCCTGAGGAGGAGGAGGAGATCAAGCCCCCACCCCCACCTCCTGCTCCTGCACGCCCACCCCCACCTCCTGCTCCTGCACGCCCCTCCGCCGTCGGGGTCGACCCAGCCCCTCCGCCGTCGCCGCCTGAGGAGGAGGAGGAGATCAAGCCCCCACCCCCACCTCCTGCTCCTGCACGCCAAGGAGGGCGCCGACGACCGGGAGCGCATCTCAAGGCCGGCCACGAGCAGGAGGTCGCCGGGCATCTCGCTCACAAGGCCCACCGCCGAGACCACGACGACGCCTCTGTCCTCTACCTCGTCGACGTCCTCACCGAACCCAAAGGTCCAAATTTTTTTCTTTGGCCGTGCTCGAATGAGAGTTTCGCCTCTTAAATGATAGGAACAGGAGTTTATTTAGTTGACTCAAATAGTTTTACTGGAATTGGTTTTCTTTGGAGTCGGTTTTCCTCAAAACCCGACTGGGATGGGCAACTGTTGGAGTCAGTTCATGTTTTTTCTACTAAAACGACTTAGGTACCATCTCTAGTTTGGACTGAATGAACTAATTTGATCATATACTGCAAAGTGAAGTCCAAAATTCTCCGTATTACAAACTTTTCAAGTTAGCTCGAATTAATTTTTGAGCTGAACTGGCTGTGACAGGGATGCAAGAGGGGAACAAGAGGTGCTTCTTTTCTGTGCTACCACAACCATCGTGTCGTGGATGTTGCCGGCGGAGATGCCAGCTTCTTTTCTGTGCTACCACGACCATCGTGTCGTGGATGTTGCCGGCCGGAGATGCCAGCTTCTTTTCTGTGCTACCACGACCATCGTGTCGTGGATGTTGCCGGCCGGAGATGCCGGCAACATGATTTGTGAAATCTATGCAGGTACCCCGAGAGGCCCTTGAGATTGCCGGAACGTCGATTAACTTCCGTTCCGGCAATTTCGGGTACTCCATATGTCCCTTTTTTAGCAAAGGTCATGCCGGATTTTTTCGTGAAATTTGGCATGACTTTGCTAAAAATAGGACATATGGGGTATTGTGCTTGTGATCCGACCATCGTGTCGTTGAGATGCCGGCCGGAGGTGCCGGCCGTAGATGTGTTTTTTTTTTTGGAAATGCTTGCAGGTACCCCGAGAGGCCCTTGAGATTGCCGGAACGTCGATTAACTTCCGTTCCGGCAATTTCGGGTACTCCATATGTCCCTTTTTTAGCAAAGGTCATGCCGGATTTTTTCGTGAAATTTGGCATGACTTTGCTAAAAATAGGACATATGGGGTATTGCGACTAGTGCATGGGCCGGGGTATCTTAGTACTTATTAGTTAGGTGATTTTTTTATCTTAAATTTGTTATACTAACTTTTTGCCTCTTTTTAATGCAGTGCAAACATGGCCGACAATGACGAGGCTGGGGTTTCTGGAACAAGGGGCGAGGAACCGATGGAGCAAAATATTATGATTCCGAGTTTCATCTCAGAGGCGGTGACAAAGACGTTCATGTCGCTCTTTACAACTATATGTGAGTCTGTCAGGGTTTGGACTGAGGGAGGGAAAAAAGGGCCTGCCCCAGTGATCAGCTTCGGCTCCAGACAGTACCCAATACTGCCTCCAGAAGATACAGCAGATACAGCAGAGAAGAAGAAGAAGCACAGGAAGAGGAGTAAGCCAGCTCCGAAGACGAAATGTAGCACCCCGGGGTATGTCCGGAGTGATCCCATGATACCACCCCGTGCGGGTGACTTGTCGTCCCGGTTGCATGAAGCTGGTCAACCGATACTGCCTTCGGAGCTGCTCCACCTCGCAGATGGATGCATGGCCCCTTTGCAACTTGCTATCTTGAAGCTAGAGGACAACCTTCTTAAAGACGAGAATCCAAACTACCCGGTGTTCACTGTCAAGGTGCCAGACTATGTTGACTTCGTTGATGAATCTCCAGCGGATCTGTTCTTCATATCGTGCGAGGACGTCTTCAACTTGTTTCACTTTAAACGGCTGGACTATAACTTGGTCCGCCTATACGCGCTCAGCCAAGCGATGATGATCAGGAGAGAACAAACCCCGTACGTCAAGGTAGTGGATCCCTACTACATGCGGGACAGCCAGCTGGAGGAAGGATCACCGACACGGGCCAGGGCCACGGAGTACCTCCAGAGAATCATGCTGAACATGAGCACAAAGACCAGCCTTCTTCTGCCTTTCTTTTTCAAGTAAATCCGCATCTAGTCGCCGCTGTCGTATCTTATGCTTTCTTATAGATTTCTTCTGTTGTGTTGATCCTTTCCAATATTCCATTTCAATTGTGTTGAGCAGTGACAAGTACTCAGTACTCATCGCCGTGCACCCGACGTGGTCAGTTGCCACATATTTAGACTCAGGGACGACGCCGAAAGACTACACTAGAATTAAGGGTGTTCTCAATGAGGCTCTCGAGGGCTACGCCAAAAACGGAGGTTCCTTCGAGAAGAAAGGGAAACATGTAATTGACAACACACACAAGTTTCACCATGGGACTGGGTTTCATTGCATCAAGCAAAAGTCTGGCAACGTGGATGCCTTCTACGTCCTCTTACACATGAAATCGTATGTCCGGGATGCAGTGATAACGAATTTGCCATATCGTCTCCAAGAATGGGTCAAATATGATGAGGATCTCACCGATGATGACCTTAGAGCAGACTTCCATCGCATCCAGTTACAGTTATCGAAAATCATCCTGGAAGATGTCAAGACAGCAGGGGGGTCCTTACACAACGCCAGAGGTAGAAACCTTGCTTCTTTCTTTTCTATATTAGATGAATAAATCATACTCTAGTTATATCATGCATTAATCAAATATATATCCCAACCGATTTTCAGCGTTGTCTAAGTGGGAGATCGAAGAACGCCTAGATAAGCAGAATGACAGGAGGACGTGGATGACGAAAGACGGCATTAATCCGTTTCCGGAGCGAATCAGGAAGAAGGATCCATCATACGGGTTTTTCTCTATTTGATCTTTTTGTGGTAAGTTGATATGCACGAGAAGACACATCTCGTGCCACTTCTAAGTATGAGGCATTAATTTTTTTCAATTTGTCTTTGACTAAATCTAGTCTTTTGAATCTTATTTTAATTATGTTCCAATTCATTCTTGTTTATAGTTTTGTATCCTCTAGAATGCCGATGATTCAAACGTTGTGACACTATATATGTGATTCAGGGGCGACGTGAGTGAGACCTGTGTGCCTTCTACTTGGTTCCACAAGGTTATCAGGATTCCTTGTGTGTTCTCGATAATATTCTACGTATATATGAGGCATTAACTTTTTTGAATCTTGTTTTGCCTTTGGCTACCTCTAATTTTTCAGACGATGCGATATACTTTTAGTTATGTTACTTTAATTACCTAGCTCTAGTCTTATTTATAGTTTTGTATTCTCTTTAATCAGAATTCTTGATTTTATTTGACTAACACTTTCATCTTTGTCTTGTGTACAGATAGATGACGAAGTGGTACGCGGAGACAAACTCAAGGGCCTCTCGGCAAACCGTTCCCGGCGCCGCTCCGCTCGTAGCGCTCGCGAAGAAGGCTACATGAGATCGTCGTGTTCCCGCTATTGCTCACCGTCAACGCCGAGATGTAATCTATTCGATCCTAGTGTAGGCGGTGAACACTTCATTTTGTAACGTGGGCAACGATTCGATGAACTTTTGTATATCTCAACAATTGTGTAAAACTTCCGCACTTTTGTATCAACTTGTGATGACATATATTAGTAATGTGTTTGTTTTGATATATCTGTGAAAATATATCTCTGTTTCTGTTATATCTGTGTAAATATGAAATATACATGTATTCTGGTATTATACTGGTATTTGGTATTTGTATGAATATACGGGTACAGTACTGCGCAGTAATTCTGTGGCGCACCCTGGACTATTCTGTGGCGCACCCTATTCGGTGGCGCATGGTTGCACGGGTGCGCTACAGAATAGTTATTCTGTGGCGCACCAGACTCGGTGCGCCACAGAATAGCCTCTATTCTGTGGCGCACCAGGTGGTGCGCCACAGAATAGCTTATTTAGTGGCGACTATTCTGTGGCGCACCACCCATGCGCCACAGAATAGCAAAATGGTGCGCCACAGAATAGTTTTTCTGGACTAGTGCTTGGGCAAGTGAATACTTGTGACTCCAAGAGGGGGTATTTATGCATGATAGTTGGGTTCAACCTCTATTTAACCTAGGATAGTGACAGCAAGTTCTAAGGTTGTAGATGTGTTGTTGCCACTAGGGGTAAAACAGCAATGTTTTATTCAAGGATGAATGTATTGTTTACATTACGCACATTACTTAATGCAATTGTTTGTTGCTTGCAACTTAATACTGGAAGGGGTACGGATGTTAACCGGAAAGTGGACTATTTAGGCATAGATGCATGCTGGATAGCGGTCTATGTACTTTGTCGTAATGCCCAAATGAATCTCATAGTAGACACCACAGCTCACACATGCATGTTATATGCACTTATCAATTGTCAATTGTCCAACTGTAATTTGTTTACCCAGCATGTTAGTTATCTTATTGGAGAGACACACCTAGTGAACTGTGGACCCCGGTCCATTCTTTTACATCTGAAATAGAATCTACTGCAATCATTGTTCTCTACTGTTTTATGCAAACAAACATCATCTTCCATTCGATACGTTTAACCCTTGTTTTCAGCAAGCCGGTGAGATTGACAACCTCACTGTTAAGTTGGGGCAAAGTAATTTGGTTGTGTTGTGCAGGTTCCACGTTGGCACCGGAATCCCTGGTGTTGCGCCGCACTACACTCCTTCACCAACACCTTCGAAGCAAACCTCGTTTTCCTACTGGTTCGATTAAACCTTTGTTTCATACTGAGGGAAAACTTGCTGCTGCACTCATCATACCTTCCTCTTGGGGTTCCCAACTGACGTGTGACGTACAAGCAGAGTTTCTGGTGCTGTTGCCGGGGAGATATTCCCTCGTCAACTTAGCACTAGCAACGTCGCCTCCAGATCGGCCACCTCCTCCTCCGTCGACGGCGGCCTCCAGATCGGCCTCCGTTGACGGCGGATCCGCCACAACTGCTGGATCACCACCCGACGAATGATCTGTTCCAGCTCCGCGTGGCCTGGACGCGGGGCACCACCGGAGGTGATCAGCCTGACGCGCTCCAACACCTGCGGCATCACAGCCGCCTCCAGATCTGCCCTATCACGAACAGATGCAGCTAGATCGGTGCGGCCGCTAGAGCCGCGGCTGCGATGGCGAGATCTAGAAGCGCCGGCAGAGGAAGCCATGAGAGAGTGAGGAGAGTAAAAAGCTACAATGTGCGGCGGCTAGGGTTGAAAGATGGACAGTGAGGGATTGAGAATGAGACTGATGGGGCTTGCTTCGCCAGTACATTTATAAGCACCCAATTGGCAACGGACATTTTATATAACCGTTTCCATTGGATACAAGTTCACACAACTACTATGTGCTACTGATTTCCGTAGCTGCATACGAACATAATACATTCTACTGATTTTCAAAGTGCATATGAACCTAATACATTGTACTGATTTGCATAGCTGCATATGAACCTAATACATTCTGCTGATTTTCATTGCTGCATACAAGTTCACACCTAACAGCAGCACACAAACACACAAAATCATTCTAGCAATGCTCATAAGAACATTTAACTGAGCTATTTCTGTTCCTTGCGCACAACAACAACATGGTCAGATTTAGTCGAAGTGTTTGTTGGGCTCCATGCCAAACCAGCTAGAGCTGCTGCAGTGTGCGGCTTCATTTCCATGTTCGCCTTCTTGACTATCAAGGCTACATTTTCCAGCTCTGCAGATTCCACTTCGACGCCATTAGCAAGCAGCATCTCAACATAATCTTCAATCCAAAAAAAATAATCACAGCTCCAGAATACTCTTCGCCCCTCCCCTGCCAAATGGTAAATCGAATCCAGAGGCAAATCAGCATCACAAATAGAATAGAATCAATCAAAACTGGTCGAAGCGTCGAACTAACCCTGTGATTTTGACACTTGAAGTAGATCCGGCCTGGGTTCAGATCCGAACGCGACACTCGACGAATCGCGTTCCGACAGCGGCAGCAAACGCACTTCACAAGCGGCAGATCTGACCTGGCCCCGGCGGCGCAGGAGGAGGACGCATTTGATCTCCCCGACGAGCTCATGCTCTTGGCCATGGAGGACACGAGTGCGGAGTAAAAACAAGTTGGAGCGGAGGAACAAGGGCGAATCGACAGTCTTTTATAATATCCAAGATAGTGCTAAAAAGGAATTTTATATACGCAACCTCACCAACGGTTGTATACAAATGTCCGATGCCATTGAAGAACATATCGCACACGGAGTCGAAAGAAACTCTGTTACCAACATATCGGCAACGGTTAATAATTCGCGACCGTTGCCTATGAAGACGGGACGCGGGCCAGCTTGCCTAGCGGGGCGGGTTTTCTCACGCGGAAAAGCGCGATTCTCCGTCGCCTAACTCGTGCCGTTTCCATAAAGGGATATCGGATGTGTCGTTCTGTACTAGTGATACCCCGGTGGATCAACCTATTGTTGCGCCTCAAGCTGTCCCAGTTGTCAGAGCAAGTGCAGGACCAAACAGAAGTACCAGGGGAGCCGGTGTCACGGCGGCCGGGTTACCGGGTTTACTCGCCGGAGGAGCCGGGGAAATCTGGGTCTGCCACCGCGTACACCAAGGTTCCACACGCCGGCGGGTCATTATTCCAATCCAGCGGATAACGTGTATGCAGCAACATTAGCACTTGACCGTATTCCACTTGGAGACTCGCCTGCAGAGATTGAAACCCGGCGTGCCATTGATATGTTACGTACCGCAGTGGTTCAACAAGTTCAGTATTCAAAGGATAAAAGTGCGCTTCACTCCACAACTTATAACAGCAAGCATACCAAGAGCCGCCACGGTGAAACCCTGCCGCAAGCCGGGTTAGCCGCGGTGCAGCAGCAGAACCAGAATAATCAGCAACATCAACCTGTCCCACCAGTATCGGTGGCCCAACAAATAGTTAACGTATCGTGTGCAAGACGAGCGGCCAGCGCAAACCCGGCGGTACCTGTTGCAGGAACACCGCAAGGAGGACACGGCGCTGTACCAGCAGCAACATCCAAAACTTCACCAGGTAATAACAATTTCTTAGCAAGTTCTTCTAACTTAGCTGGGCCAAAGTGTCTTTCAGATGCCATTAGAGCGGAGCCTTTTCGTGAGAAGTTCAAGGAGCCTAGCAAGATATCCAATTATGAGCCGAGCATGGACCCGGCAAGTTGGTTGAGCAGTTATGAGATGGAAATGTGTATACGCAACGCAGGGAGAACGTTTGTGCAAAGTATATGTATTTGATGATGAGTGATGGAGCAGCAAAGTTGTGGTTCAAAAATTTACCAGAGAAATCCGTTAATTCCTGGGACGAGTTAAAAACAGTTTTCACCAAGCACTTTCAAGGTACATGCAAGTGTTTGTTCTCTATTGAAGACCTTGATCGCTGTGTACATGTGACACCCTCCCTGGCACATACCCACATGGTGCTCGAAGACAAGTGGCCGGAGGATCACGGTTCTACAACGTCAAGGACGGCACCAACGACAGGGGGTGTACGTCCGCTTCTCGGAGGACGGCTGGGCGGCGAGCTTGCGCGGCGACGTGTACTGGGTGGACGATACCCTCGTCTGCTGTCACTAGTAGAAAAACCATCTTTGGTCCAGGGCCGCCCCAGCCATTAGCCCCGGTTCAGGTAAAAACCGGGACCAGTGCCTGGCACTGGTCCCGGTTCGAGTTGCCACGGCCCCGTGGACCATTGGTCCCGGTTCGGTTGGGGGTATTGGTCCCGGTTCTTGGCACGAACCGGGACCAAAGCTAGCTTTGGTCCCGGTTCGTGCCAAGAACCGGGACCAATACCCCTCCCTGCCTATAAATAACCCCCACCCCCTTCTCTCCTCTAATTTTTTTCTCTTGGATTGGTGGGAAGTGGGTGCTATTTTTTTTTCCTTTGCCACGCACAAGATGTGTTCGATGAAATGCCCGACCCACACTTAAGTTCACACAAATGATATCCTCGGCCGAGGTTAGCAACTTTATCCTTTTCGTCTGTAATTGATACAGAAATATTGCACGTGTCGATGTACGGTGGTCATTTCACTATTCAAGATGTTATTGTAATGGTATTTGATAAACTTAATTATATATATGATGCAGATGGATGCACGGATGCGATGGATGTACGGCGAACGACGCAGTTCCGAGTTTATTGCAGGCCTGCATAAATTTCTCGATGTGGCTGAGGCAAACAAAGTGAATAATTTTATGCCTTGTCCATGTGAGAAGTGTCGGAACGTCAGGGAGTACTCTGACCCGAGAACCATTCAAGACCACGTGATTCGGAAAGGTTTCATGCCCAGCTATAATTGTTGGACCAAGCACGGAGAAAGAGGGGTTACGATGGAAGACAATGAAGAAGAGGAGGATGATGACAACTATCCTATGTTCCCTGAGGAATGCGGTGATACTGTTATGGAAGACGTTGAAGAAGAAAGAGGTGAACATCGGGCATCAGATGAGCCCGCTGATGGTCTTGGTGGGGTCATTTCTGATGCAAAGCGAGAATGCGATACAGAAAAGGAGAAGCTAAAGTTGGAGGCCATGCTTGAGGATCACAAAAAGTTGCTGTACCCAAACTGCGAAGATGGCAGCACAAAGCTCGGTACCACACTGGAACTGCTGAAATGGAAGGCAGAGACTGGTTGTTCTGACAAGGGATTTGAGAAGTTACTGAAAATAATGAAGCCGAAGCTTCCAAAGGATAACGAATTGCCCGAGACTACATACGAAGCAAAGAAGGCTATCTGCCCTCTAGGATTAGATGTGCAGAAGATACATGCATGCATTAATGACTGCATCCTGTACCGCGGTGAGTACGAGAACATGGATAAATGCCCGGTATGCAATGCACTGCGGTACAAGATAAGACAAGATGACCCTGGTGATGTTGAGGGCGATGACGAGCCCCCCCGGAAGAGGGTTCCTGCTAAGGTGATGTGGTATGCTCCTATAATACCACGGTTGAAACGTCTGTTCAGAAACAAAGAGCATGCCAGGTTGTTGCGATGGCACAAAGAAGAGCGTAAGAAAGACGGGAAGTTGAGACACCCCGCCGATGGGTCCCAGTGGAGAAAAATCGACAGAGAGTTCCCGACATTTTCAGATGACGCAAGGAACTTAAGATTTGGTCTAAGTACAGATGGCTTTAATCCTTTTGGGGAGCAGAGCTCCAGTCATAGCACTTGGCCCGTGACTCTATGTATCTACAACCTTCCTCCTTGGTTGTGCATGAAGCGGAAGTTCATTATGATGCCAGTGCTCATCCAAGGCCCGAAGCAACCCGGCAACGACATTGATGTGTACCTAAGGCCATTAGTTGATGAACTTTTGCAGTTGTGGTCCGAACCAGGTGTACGTGTGTGGGATGAGCACAAACAACAGGAATTTGACCTACGAGCGTTGCTGTTCGTAACCATCAATGATTGGCCTGCTCTTAGTAACATTTCAGGACAGTCAAACAAGGGATACAATGCATGCACGCACTGTTTAGATAAGACTGAAAGTATACATTTGGGAAACAAGAATGTGTACCTGGGGCATCGTCGATTTCTTCCGAACAGTCATGCCGTAAGAAAGCCCGGCAAGCATTTCAACGGTGAGGCAGATCGCCGGAAGAAGCCTAACCTCCCTGATGGTGATGTTATATATGACATGGTCAAGGATTTAGAAGTAATCTTTGGAAAGGGTCCTGGCAGTCTATCTGTTCCGAATGACGCTGACAACCACGTACCCATATGGAAGAAGTGCTCTATATTCTGGGAGCTACCCTATTGGAAAGTCCTAGAGGTCCGGTCTTCAATCGACGTGATGCACGTGACGAAGAATCTTTGCGTGAACCTGCTAGGCTTCCTGGGCGTGTATGGGAAGACAAAAGATACACCGGAAGCACGGGCAGACCAGCAACGTATGAAAGACCCATACAACAAGCAGACGGATAAAGGGCGTCAATACTTAAGCAGCTACGCTCTTACCAAAGCAGAGAAGGAAATCTTTTTTGAATGCCTGAGCAGTATCAAGGTCCCGGCTGGCTTCTCGTCAAATATAAAGGGAATAATAAATATGGCAGAGAAAAAATTCCAGAACCTGAAGTCTCATGATTGCCACGTGATTATGACGCAGTTGCTTCCGGTTGCATTGAGGGGGCTTCTACCGGAAAATGTTCGAGTACCCATTGTGAAGCTATGTGCATTCCTCAATGCAATATCTCAGAAGGTCATCGATCCAGTAACTCTACCAAGTTTACAGAAGGCTGTGGTCCAATGTCTTGTCAGCTTCGAGTTGGTGTTCCCCCCATCATTCTTCAATATTATGACGCATCTCCTGGTTCACCTAGTCGACGAGATTGCCATTCTCGGTCCTGTATTTCTACACAATATGTTCCCCTTCGAGAGGTTCATGGGAGTCTTGAAGAAATATGTTCATAACCGTGCTAGGCCAGAAGGAAGCATCTCAAGGGCTATGGAACAGAAGAGGTCATTGAGTTCTGTGTTGACTTTATTCCTGACCTTAAGCCGATTGGTGTTCCTGAATCGCGGCATGAGGGGAGACTGAGTGGAAAAGGCACGCTAGGAAAGAAAGCACTGATATGTAGGGACGGGCATTCTTTAACTCAAGCACACTACACAGTTCTACAAAGTTCCACCTTCGTGGCTCCGTATATCGAGGAACACAAGAATTATGTACGCTCCAAGAACCCGGGGAAGGATGACTCCTGGATTAAAGAAAAACACATGGAGACCTTCGGCAGTTGGTTGCGATTACAGCTCATGAATGACACCACTGTCGGAGATCAGCTCTACTTGTTGGCCGCGTCACCATCTTCGACTGTATTGAATTTCCAAGGGTACGAGATAAATGGGAATACATTTTACACGATCGCCCAAGATAAAAAGAGCACCAACCAGAACAGTGGTGTCCGCTTTGATGCAACAAACGACGATGGGCAAAAGGACACATACTATGGTCGCATAGAGGAGATATGGGAACTTGACTATGGACCTACTTTTAAGGTCCCTTTGTTTCGGTGCAGTTGGGTCAACATGAATGGAGAAGGGATAAAGGTAGACCAGCTGTACGGGATGACAACAGTGGATCTCAAGAATCTTGGTTGTTACAAGAACGAACCATTCGTCCTAGCCAATGATGTGGCTCAGGTTTTCTATGTGAAGGACATGTCCTCCAGACCGAAAAAAAGAAAAAACAAGCAAACGAATACATCAGACGATGAGCCAAAGCGTCACGTAGTTCTTTCAGGGAAAAGAAACATCGTGGGAGTCGAGGACAAGACAGACATGTCAGCAGATTATGATAAGTTTGATGAAATTCCGCCCTTCACAGTGAGAACTGACCCAAGCATCCCGTTAAATAATGAAGATGCTCCATGGTTACGGCTGAAGCGATCATAGGCCAGGGACATACGCGAAGAAGGGTTCATGGCTTTTATGTAAATCAATGTAATGTATTAAACCTTTATGTGATGTGTAGTAATGTATTAAACCTTTATGTGGTGAAAACCATAATACACGAAATGGGAGTTTCCATCTAGAAGAAATGGGTTATATCACATGTGAGTTTTCTTTTTTGTTTTCTGTTAATTAATTGCATGACGACCGGTGAAACACGCGTGGTAGGTGGTTGTCGGCTCCCACACCTCCCGTGGGAACCTCTCAAACCTCAGCTTCGACCGTCCAAACACAGTTCCCCCTGCATACAGCCCGACGGTGGCTCGTGAGTTTGAGCGCCACTTCGATCCAAGCAGCGGTAAGACGTCTCTGATGATCTACAACCGTCCGGCAAGACGTCTCTGATGATCTGCAACCGTTTGGAACGGTCGCAGGTCATCAGAGACGTCTTGCCACTGGTTGCCCAAAGATGCCTCTCCGAGTGACGCTGGAATGTTTTGTGTTTGAGCGCCACTTCGATCCAAGCAGCGGCAAGACGTCTCTGATGATCTACAACCGTCCGGCAACACATCTCTGATGATCTGCAACCGTTTGGAACGGTCGCAGGTCATCAGAGACGTCTTGCCGCTGGTTGCCCAAAGATGCCTCTCCGAGTGACGCTGGAATGTTTTGTGTGAGTGAGTAACCTGTCTGAGGAGGGCGGCTATATATAGGGTACGTGTGCTTCTTTAGTCCCGGTTGGTAACACCAACCGGGTCATGTGGCTCACGAAGTGGTCGTGATACTGCTGATCCAACAGCTCACAATCCCTCAAAAGAAACACACCCCTGATCCAACGTCTCACAAGCGCTTGAAAGAAACACACGATCCGTGTGCTTCTTTAGTCCCGGTTGGTAACACCAACCGGGTCATGTGGCTCACGAAGTGGTCGTGATACTGCTGATCCAACAGCTCACAATCCCTCAAAAGAAACACACCCCTGATCCAACGGCTCACAAGCGCTTGAAAGAAACACACGATCCGTGTGCTTCTTTAGTCCCGGTTGGTAACACCAACCGGGACTAAAGACGGGCTTTGCGGTCACGACACGTGTCCTCCCCCAGCGCTTCCCTGGGCACGTGTCCTCCCCCAGCGCTGCCCTGGAGGTCTTTATATATTGTCGCCGACGGGGTAAACCCTAATCCACCATTCCTAGCCACGAACGCATCGTCTCCACGAGATGGATCCGCCACGCCCGCCGCAGCGCCTTCTGGACGAGGTCGAGCGTGCTCGGCAGAGCGCGCTTGGGCGCAACCGCGGGAGTCTATCCCGCCGTATGCCCACGAGCCCGGCGTGGAGAGGAATGCCCAGCTACCGGCCTCCTGCTCCACCAGGTGCCGCCGCACCTCCACCTGGCGCCGCTGCACCTCCACCAGGCGCCGCCGCTCCTCCCGCGGAGGAGGAGGAGGACGACGACTTCGACTGGAGCGACGACGGGGAAGAAGGTTGTGGGTTGCAGATACAGGAGGCCATGGAAGCCTCCTTCCAGTCTGTCCGCGACTACCCTGTCCAGCGAGCCAAGACTTCCTACCAGCTCAAGGCGAAGGAGGCTTCCGATCTGGATTGGGCGCTGAAAGACTCATCCTCCATGGATCTTGCCCTCCGCCGCAAACGTGCGCGCGAGAACCGGGCGGCCGCCCACGGGGCTGGCTCCTCCCCCGTTCCCCCTAATCCTACGGCCTTCGAGCCAGCAAGTCCGTTTATGTAGAATAATGTTGGTGATGTTGGATCAGGGGTGTGTTTCTTTCAAGCGCTTGTGAGACGTTGTATCATGTGTAATAATGTATTAAACCTTTTATGTAATGCATTAAGATAAATGAATTAATAATTTTTATCTGCTTTCTTCTGCATTTTACAACACCAAACATTCATCTTACAAATATAGGTTTACTGAAATTGTTCTGCATTTACTTCTGCTTACGGATTATTTGTCGAATTTCGACTTACGGATTTAAAGATATGAATTTATCCATATTAAATTGAAAATGACAATAATAATGTAAAATTGATTTTGGATTATTTATACAAATTCAAACACTTTTCACGTTGAAAGTTTTGTCAATTCAAAATATGCAATAAAGTTAATATATTTTTAATTGAAAATGGCAAAATGGTTAATAGTTTGTATAGTTAGAATAATTATTTCAGAAAACAGAAAATGGTTTTGGATTATTTATTCAAATTTAAAACTTTTCATGTTGAAAGTCTTTTCAGATTCAAAACCATTTGAAATTCATATTCAAACACCTAAATAAGAAAAAAAAAGGCGGGAACAACATTTCAGAACTGAAAAGTTCGAAATAATTTTGAAAAAGGACTCTTTGGTCCCGGTTGCTGGCAAGAACCGGGACCAAAGAGTCCATGAACGCGCCACTGGATCTGGCATTAAATGATCCTCTTTGGTCCCGGTTGCTGGCAAGAACCGGGACCAAAGAGGCATTGGTCCCGGTTCTGCCAGCAACCGGGACCAATGAGCCCCTGCTACTTAACTGCTTCCCCTTCTCCTTCCCCGTTCATTCGCAGAAAACGCCTAAGTCCCCGGAGAAGCGACGGAGCGAAATTGCGCCGTCAGGCTGCCCGACCTCGCCGTCGACGCTCCCTCGACGCTGGCACCCTCGACGCCCGCGCCGCCGCGCCCTCGACGCCCGTGCTCTCTATCTCTCTCCCGGTGAAACCCTAGCCGCACGGCCGCCGCGCCACCGCAGTTCGAGCTTGATTCCGGCCGTCTTCAACCTCGCCTCGCCTCGCCGACCATCTCTACAGCTTCCTGGTGACCTCACGGTCCTCGTGGACCTTCTCTCCCTCTCTATTGCGCTCTGTTTCGTCCTCGCGTCGATGTCCGCCGCCGTCCGCCGCAAACCGTCGTCGCCGGTGGTGCTCTGGCGACCATTTGGTCACGGTGCCGCCCACGAACGACTCCCATGCACGTGCGCGTGCAACACGCCCAGTCGCGCGTGCCCGCTCGCCCTCCTCCGGCGAGACTCGCCGGAGCAGAGCCGCCGTGGGTGCTCCTGTGTCTTTGACATGTGGGCCCCGGCTGTCAGCCTTTTATTCTTTTCCTAAAATGAGTTTGGAAATTATTAAATCTCTGACCGGTGGGACCCAGCTTAATTAATAAATGCCAGAAAATGATTTAAACTTGTAAAATCAATATCTTTTAATCTGTTTATCAGAAAAATATGAATAATATATCAAAATGCACAGAAAAATAAATGCTAGCTATTTATGTCAAAATACAAACATTTTGGAACATTTCAATTTGGTGAATATTTGGAAATAACTTCAATGCATTTCCTTTAGTTATGGAGCTAATTTAAATAAGTGTTTATATTTGAAATTTGACTTCTATTAACATCTAAAATATGTTTTAGAGCTCCATGTTAATGCATTAAATTTTTCATGCATGATTGAACAATGTTAAATTAGAAGAACTAAAATACCTTCTTATATTAAATATGGAATTTGTGGAAATGATTTTATTAGTCATTGCAATTCCATTTAAATTGACCTACATGACCTAGGATGTATCTTGACATATGGAACAAGTTACCCAACTAAAGTTTTGTGCATTGTTCTTAATTTGCAGAAACTATGGAACGAGACGAAGATCAGGAAAATATCCTCCAGGATATAATCCGCGGGCCGGAAGATATTGTCGATGTCACCACGGAGTTTTTGAACAACTCCGGTGAGGGAGATGAGTCTCTCAACCGAAGAGACGGCTCCGGTGAGGTAGAACCCGACGGCCGGGGTGAGGGAGAAGTCAGCGAGGGAGAAGCCGACGAGGGAGAAGCCGAAGGCTCCGGTGGAACATTAAATGTTGCAAACTCCGGCGAGGTGCATATACATATATTAATGAAGCCGAAGATTGTATTAATTAAGCCTCTGCTGTCTATATACATATATTAACGCTCTTTCTTCTTTTAGCCCTCCGGATCGAGCAAATCTTCTGTAAGGACAAAACGAGGCCCAGCCAAAAAGTTGGGCGACCAAGAAAGGTACACGATCGAAAGAGTCGCTGAAGACGGCACACCGACTGCTCCCCCTGGTGTTAAAAATAAAATGGTAAAGCAATGCGGAGTTCTTGTTAGGGACTTCATCCCGATCACCGTTCGAGAATGGCATCGGCCAAACGAGAAAGGACAGCTATATGTCAGCGATGAGGGCAAAGAAAGACTTTGGAGAAAGCTCATGGTTAATTTCACCCTGCCGGCGCCAGAGGTGGATTCAGATGAGGAGGATCCAGATGAGGCAGAAAAGATTGCCCGGAAAATCATGGAGCAAAAAGTCAAGGACTGGGCACTTAAGAAGATGGCCGAGCTATTCAAGAACTGGAAGAAAAGATTGAACAAACTGTTTGTCAAGAAAAATAAGACTCCAGACTTCGATAAAGGGTATGAGAAGATAAAGGACTACTGGGAAGAATTTGTGGCGTACAAGAAATCAGAGGAAGCTCTGGAAAAGTCTGCAAAAAATGCGGCAAATGCTGCTCTAAAGATGTACCACCATACTATGGGGCCTGGTGGCTACGCTGGTAGCATGCCTAAGTGGGAGAAACTTGAGGCGGACCTGCTGGCTAATGGGATCACTCCAGAGCCACTCAAGTGGATCGAACGGGCAAGAAATTGGTTTTACGGGCATGGGGGCACGTTGGACGCAGAAGGGAAGTGCATATATAACAGAAGACACAAAGATAATCCCCTACTACCCATCCAAGAAATTAGAAAAGCAGTAAAGGATGTTGAAGAGGGACGGTTCATTCCCGATAGAGAGGATGACGAGCTCACACGCGCCCTTGGGAATAAGGAACACGACGGACGGTTACGAGGCGTACCTGGCTCCAAGCCCAAGACAATTGCGATTCCCGAGCACAGGAAGAAATTTCCTGATAGAAGCCATCAGAGGAGAAAGGAAAGGGAGGCAATGGAAGCACGCGCTGCTGCAGACCGGCTGCGTAATATAGAAGAAGAATTAAAGCTGCAGAAGGAACAAATTGCCGTGCTTAGCCAGCAAGGTACTAGCGGCCAATCTCAACGGCACATGGTAGAAGCTGCATGCGATGGTACCGGTGGCCCATCGAATCGGAAAAGCAGCGTGGCTTCCACGGAGCTCCAGGATGGTAATGATGATGCAGTGGCTCCACTTCGTCGCTACCCAGTGGATGATATCACGGAGAGCACACCTTGTGAGATGCATGTGAAAGTTTTTAACTTAACCGTGAAGGTGGCGGTCGGCTATGTCGTACCAATTGGACCTAATCCAACTTACCATTTCTCTCCGGTTCCAAATGGCTACGCTGTTGTCGCGGTGGATGAAGTGATGAAAGATTATGAGGAGCTGAAGCTGCAACACCCTGCAGGTGAAGATGGGGAGGTGCTTGAACTTGGAGAAGCCAAGAAAGCGACCATTCTATGGCCAAAGGAATTCATCGTGCTTCCGAACTGGCAGCCAAGGCCATCGACTCCTCACCAGTCTCCAGCGCAACAGTCCTCTTCACCGCCTCAGCATTCTCCAGCGCAACAGTCCTCTTCACCGCCTCACCAGTCTCCAGCGCAGCCGTCTCCGCCGCGCGTCAGCCGTCTCCGCCGCCGCGTCAGCCGTTTCCGCCCACCGCTCGTACTATGAGGGGTAAGCGATCACCGAAACGTAAAAGGTCGCCCCTCCCAACAGTACCTCATAAGAATCTTCCCATTAGACCTTATGACAGGACTGTAGCGGAAAACGCCGCGGAGGTGGCTGCCTACAATAAGGCTTTTTTTGCACCAAAAAAGCCCGAGCAGAAGCCGGTATACGATGAAAAATCCAAAAAGTGGAGAAAGTCCTTCCTTGAGCAGCCATCCCAGATATCGATGAATCTGCCATCTGACTATGGTCGTGAACTTACTAAGCTAGCACGTGCCCAGTCTGAGCAGAACAAGGGAAGAAGTGCAAAAAGCGGGAAACAAATTGCCCAGCTCGGACAGCAGAAAAATCAATCGGTCCCCCCGCTCATAGTGTGTTCCGATGTCGACAAGGACTTCAGAGTCGCTATGGATAAGACCTGGAATTATTGGACCCCAGAGCCATAGCTGCTGCTAAAGAACTTGGTGTCACTGTATCTCAGGCCAAGGAACAGGCTACCGCCTTGGGTATGAGCCTTGGTCAACTTTTAGGCTATGAACATGCGCCAATGTTAGAGATGGCACGGAAATATGTCCAAGGGGAGCCTATGGTCAGTAATGAGGAGCTGACGGGTCTATCAACACATATGCGAAATCTGCATACCTGGTACCTGGTGCACACATCAAAGAAGGACGCGAAAGAGTGGTTTCCGCTGGACGTTAGAGTGGAGCATTTCTTCAAACGTTACATTACAGGTTCAACTGACTGAACTGTTCCAGTTATTCCAAAAGCGCGCCCTCGACAAATCTATCCTCTCTTGCTATTGTCTGTAAGTGATTTATTTTCGTAATTAAGTCTCTAGCTCAGCTCGTTCATTGCCTGTATTATATTATCCTGACTATATATATATCCTTTTGTACGCTATTATGCAGAATGAAGATGCTGGAATGCAAAAGATCTAAAGTTTTTGAGGTTGGGTTCGTTGACCCATATATCGTGAATTCACATACGTTAGTCAATCACCCCAAAGACGTGGAGCATGACCTGACCACCTTTTTAACCATGCAACATTTCTGTACGGAAATACTATTTCCTTACAACTTCAGGTGAGTGTTTCTGTCTTGTACATATTTTTATTTGGCTTTCTCGATGTTAAGTGTAATTGATGAGCTATGCATGTCTGCTTTATGTAAACGTCCGCAGGTTCCACTGGATTCTGCTAAGCATTCAACCTGACAAGTCCACAGTTGAAGTCCACGACTCATTAAGTTGGGACCAAGCGTTGTGGTCCGACATGAAAGAAATGCTCAACAAGTAATTTCAATCATTATCGCATTATATCGCCCTCTTTCGTTCGTTCCCTGATGTCAAGTAATTAATAACTCCTTTGTTCATTTTCTTTGCCAAAGCAGGTGTTGGACAATTTTCAAACAGAAGGTAGAAGGTCCATTCAAAGATGAGCTAACTTATAAAACGGTGGAAAGTCCGCAGCAGCCACCGGGGAGTAATTTATGTGGATTCTACGTTTGCGAGTTCATTCGCGAGTTGACCACTGAGCGGAGAACAACTGCTTTCAGCAAAATGCGGGAGAAGATCGACCCAGAACTGCGCGTAGGAGCAATTCAAGAGGAATTGGCGGGATTTCTGCTTAGGGAGGTCATCGATGAAAGGGGAGAACATTATGCTTCGGACGATGAACTACATATGCCTTGATGGCTTGATCTATCTCCATGTAATTAAATAGTTGTATTCTCGCAAGAGATCGAATATTAATTATATATGCATCAACATGTACTGTGTATATAGTAGAGCGTATAATATGCGTACGGAAACGATGGAGAGCACGTCGGCGATGCGAAGAAGGGGGAGACGACGGAGGCACCGGCGAGAGGGAGAGGGGGCACCGGCGAGAGGGAGAGGAGGCACCGGCGAAAGGAGAGGGGGCACCGGCGAGAGGGAGAGGGGGCACCGGCGAGAGGGGACCGGCGAGAGGGAGACCCTAAACCCTAAATACAAAAAAAAAAAGCACTCATTGGTCCCGGTTCGTAACAAGAACCGGGACCAATGAGTCTCCCCCAGCCAGAACTGGCCACGTGGCCACCCATTGGTCCCGGTTCGTGGCCCAACCGGGACTAGCATTAGTCCCGATTGGCCAGTCCCGGTTAGGCAACCGGGACTGATGGCCCGACTGAACCGGGACCATAGGCCCATTTTCTACCAGTGTGTATCAAGGTCGACCCCATGCTCCACTGGGACAAGAGGAACCCCCAAGTGCACCCGCGCGTCTGTGTCCTCCATCTAGGCACCTAGACCGCGTCGCGACGAGAGCGCGCGGCGGCGCCAGCCGGCCGGTCCCCGGTGTCTGCTCCCCCAATGTAATTGAGCCTTTTTGGATCGATTTATAAATAATTTTTTATTTTAAGTATTGTGCATTCTTTTCTAGCTACTGCGCACACGATATCAATCTAATGAAATTCAACTATTACAAATCGCTAATCGACGACGAAAGCAGAGTACATACACCTTGACGACTTCATAAGTTTCATAGTACAGAAATTAAACAAATTAACAGCTAGAGAAATAAAACTAATTGATCGACTACACGTCGATGCCGAGGATCTCGCGCTCCACCATCTTGCGCAGCGCCCAGGCGAGCTCGTATTCGTCCGCCGCCGCCTGGAGCCAGTCCGCAGCACCTGGAGCACCGGCGTCGAAGGCGATTCCGGCGTTGTACAGCTCGTCCTCGGCGTCGTCTGAATGCTTGAACGCCGGCAGGCCGTGCTGGCAGAGGTCATCAACGCTGCAGCCGCCGGCGCCCCTGCGATTCGCCAACGCGACGACAACCTCCCCTACGGCAGCTCGTAGCAGTGCACGTCCTCCGCCGGCGGCGGAACCCTAGAGCCCTGCCCTCGACGGCGACCACGGTTGGCCGCGCCCAGGGCGCGGATCCGACACAGGCGGTGCTCCAGCGGCTCGCCCAGCATCGTGATGTACACTATACTAGCTAGCTAGTGCCGAAGATATATAGCACTATGTTTCAAAAAATATAGTCAATTTTACATTACAGTCGGCTGTAAATAATGGCCATCTCTAATACATTAATATTACAGACGGCTGCGGAATTGGCCTTCTGCCGCAATATTAGAGACAGCCAAGTTATAAAAGCGGCTCTATCTGACATATTTTTAGAGACGGTCGCGATGAACGACAGTCCCCAGTACTTAGTGGAGACTGTAATGGAATTACCGCCGTTTGAGGGTTGACATCCCAGTCGGTGTTTATTTTTTTTGGTTCCACCAGTTCTAGGTACCGTCTACTAAAGTAAAGTTTCTACTAGTGGACCATCAAGATTGGAGAATTTTATTGTCCCATTCAAAGACCACAAAAATAATATGAAATTGCCATGATTGGGACCATGTCTATCAAAGTTGTGGTAACCTAATTATTTAGTGAAATGCAAAGTTTTTTTCATATAAAATTGGTCTCGATCAACCTTGTTAACAAATTAGTTTTAAATGAATGAAACTATGTTTCACTACATCTCCTTATGTTTTTTATTTGTCTCTTGCACTATAGCTGTAATACCCCGTAATTTATTGGATATTTTCATCAGGGTTCTTGTCATCGGCTTCGCCATACTCCTTTCGTAGTCACCTTCTTGTGACCTTTCAAACAAAATCTATTCTCAACTATCTGAGTCCGTAGATGTGTCAGGCTCGTCGAGATAGTCGAAACTGACTACTTAGTTTTCCAAAACGGAGTCCGGATGCCTATTCCATGATTTTAGCAAATCCAATGGCTATTATTATTTTCAAAACTACTAACTTTATTTCCTCATTAAAAAATTATGTCTTTATCCTAGGAGTGAGCTTATCCCCTTACCCAGTCCATTCCTCTCCTCCACGCCCTAGTTTTAAAAACCGGACCCGACCGCCGGTCTGACCGGAAAAAACCGGAACCGGCAGTCCGGCTGGTTTTTTAAGCGCAGAAGACCGGAGTACTAAAAAACCGGAAAAAATAAATTAAAAATAATAAAATATATGAAAAATAAATTAGAAATGATGAAAAATTCGAAATTAGCTTACTTTTTTCTGGTTTTTGCCGGTTTTTTGTCGCTATTGAACCGATTGAACCGGCGGTTCGACCGTGAAACCGGAACCGAGAGCCTCGCCGGTTCAGTGACCGGTCCGGTTTTTTAAACTATGCATTCACGTCGTGCGTGTTAAAACGGCCGATGAATATATACATACACAGTATTCTCGAACGACATGAAAAGTGAGCCTTGAACAAATCAAACAGGAATAATACGGAGAGTACATAGGCACGTGCGTGTTTTGAAAGTTCCCGCAGGGCCTTATACTATACTAGGGAAATGGGCGCGGCAATGCCGCGCGTGTAGAGCAAATGAATTTTAAATTTGGCAACGTGTATATTTAAAATTTGCGTAATTCTGAGAAGTAGTGAATTTGTAAGAAGTAATCTGTTGGAATTTACTGAAATCTCTTGGAATTAATTTAACTTTATAATCTGGGGGAAATACATTTTTTGAGTATTTGCTAAATTCAATTTAAGTTCAGTTCATAATTGGAGGGAAATTGATATTTTTTTCCATATATTCATGTACTAAAGTATTTTGAAATGGAGCTGCATAGTTAGAGAGAGTTAAGTTTTGTTTTATTTATACATGTCAAATAAATTGGATTCATATAGTACATTCGTATTTTGCCTTAAATACTTAATTTAACTTTATAGTCAGATGGAATACATTTTATGACTATGTAATTCAATTTGTAGCGCTGGTTCATGCATGTATTAAAAAAAAGGCGCACCGAATAAAAGCGCGGCAGATGCCGCGTACCGTGTGGTAATATTTGAATTTAAAAACGTCCGCGTTTGTTTTGAATGTGCTTAATTGTTTTTCGGAAAAGCTTGTAGTTATAAGTTGTTTAAATTTTAGAATTTGTTAAATTTATTTATTTTTATTTTTTTACGTTTACGGAATGCTTGGTTTTGAAAAGCATTGAAAAATTATGTTACTATATTTTAATTTTGGTCATATGACATAAATAGGCGTTGTTTATTTTTGTAGTCGTTTTTTCTTCTGTATTTGTTAATAACGCGGTGTGAAGAATTTTAATTTCTAAATATTCACATTCGAAAGTTTTTTGGATTTGAATCTGTTGGAATTAAGAAGTATGTTGTGTTTGCAAGTTTGTCAGGAATTTAAAGATTTAAATTTGTAAATTTGGTCATATGTCATCAATAGGGAGTGTTTTTGTTGTTGTTTTGTTTTTGTATTTTTGTGAATAACGCGGTGCGAAGGATTTAAATTATGGAATGTCCGTGTTTGAAAGTTTTTTCGGATTTGAATATATCGGAATTTTAACATATTTTGAATTTGCAAGTTTATGATGAGTTTGAAGATTTGAAATCTATTTAAATTACTTTGGGATTTATTTGTCGGTCATAAATAGCAGCGTCTCAATTGAAATTTTAAAAAAAATTGGTTATTTGATTTTGTAGAATTTGGCAATTTTGTAGAAAATTGGGTAAATGAGTTGGGTCCACTTGTTTTTTTTTTTTTTTTGGTACTGTAAAAATGGAAAAAAAATGACAGGTGGGGCCATTGTGACGTCTAGATGACGTCACAGTGGCCTGAGATGCCGTGGCGGAGGCGAGCACGCCGGCGTCGCGGCGGCGCGTTTCGGGACGCGCGGGTGCATAGGTTAAAAAACCGGACCGGTCACTGAACCGGCGAGGCTCTCGTTCCGGTTTCACCGGTCGAACCGCCGGTTCAATCGGTTCAATAGCGACAAAAAAACCGGCAAAAACCGGAAAAAAGTAAGCTAATTTCGAATTTTTCATCATTTCTAATTTATTTTTCATATATTTTATTATTTTTAATTTATTTTTTCCGGTTTTTTAGTACTCCGGTCTTCTGCGCTTAAAAAACCAGCCGGACTGCCGGTTCCTGTTTTTTCCGGTCCGACCGGCGGTCCGGTCCGGTTTTTAAAACTAGGCGCGGGTGGCCGCGCCGGGTGCGCCTGGACGTGAGCTGGCCGCACGCGGCGGCGCCGCCGCGTTTACGTCACCGAAGCGTCGCCGGCGAGCACGAATCGTGGCGGAAGACGGCGAGGACGGCGGCAGCGATTGCGGCGCGTGCCCGAAGCTCCGGCGAGCGGCTGCCGGCGAGGAAGGAGAGGACATGGCGGCGGAGCAGGGCGCGTGGATGGATTCGAAGGGGGAGGGCCGGAGTGGCCGCATCGAGCATGGCCGCATCGCGCGATTGGAAGAAAATAGGGTTTTCTGCCAGTGCAGGGTTAATTCCAAATAAATGGGGAAACTGTGAATTATCCCCAAAAATCATTATAAAACATAAATATAACCCATATATGATGCAAATAAGTTGGAATATCTAGTAATAAAATGTAAAGTTCATGTATGCATTTTACATGCATCACATGTCTGTCTTGTCCTCCACTCCCGCGATGTTTCTTTTCCCTGAAAGAACTATGTGGCGCTTTGGCTCATCGTATGATGGATTCGCTTGCTTATCTTTTCTTTTTTTCGGTCTGCTGGACATGTCCTTCACATAGAAAACCTGAGCCACTTGACTGGCTAGGACGAATGGTTCCGTGACGTACGCAAGATTCTGGAGATCCACTGTAGTCATTCCGTACCGCGGGTCTATATCTACCCCACCTGACAGGTTGAACCATTTGCACCAGAACAAAGGGACCTTAAAAGAAGGTCCATAGTCAAGTTCCCATATCTGGTCTATGTAACCATAATATGTGTCCTTTTGCCCATTGTTGTTTGTTGCATCAAAGCGGACACCACTGTTTTGGTTGGTGCTCTTTTTATCTTGGGCGTTCGTGTAAAATGTATTCCCATTTATCTCGTACCCTTGGAAAGTCAATATAGTCGAAGATGGTTGACTGGCCAACAAGTATAGCTCGTCTCCAACTGTGTCGTCATTAATGAGACGTGTTTGCAACCAACCGCCGAAAGTCTTCTCGTGTTCTCCAGCAATCCAATCTTCAAGTTCCTCCGGGTATTTCGAGCGTAACATATTCTTGTGTTGCTCGATATATGGAGCCACCAAGCTGGAATTATGTAGAACTGTGTAGTGTGCTCGAGTGAATGAATGCCCGTCCCTACATATTATTGCTTTCTTTCCTAGCGTGCCTTTTCCACGCAGTCTCCCCTCATGGCGTGATTGAGGAACACCGATCGGGTTAAGGTCAGGAATAAAGTCAACACAAAACTCAATGACCTCCTCTGTTCCATAGCCCTTCACAATGCTTCCTTCTGGCCTAGCACGGTTATGAACATATTTCTTTAAGACTCCCATGAACCTCTCAAAGGGGAACATATTGTGTAGAAATACAGGACCGAGAATCCTAATCTCTTCGACTAGGTGAACTATGAGGTGCGTCATAACATTGAAGAAGCCTGGTGGGAAGATCAACTCGAAGCTGACAAGACATTGGACCACATCCTTCTGTAAACTTGGTAGAGAATCTGGATTGATTACCTTCTGAGAAATTGCATTGAGGAATGCACATAGCTTCACAATGGGTACTCGAACATTTTCCGGTAAAAGACCCCTGAGTGCAACCGGAAGTAATTGTGTCATAATCACGTGGCAGTCATGAGACTTTAGGTTTTGAAACTTTTTCTCTGCCATATTTATTATTCCCTTTATATTCGACGAGAAGCCAGACGGGACCTTGATACTGCTCAGAACTTCAAAAAAGATCTCTTTCTCATCTTTGGTAAGAGCATAGCTGGCAAGACCTTGATACTTCTCTGGATGCAGGCCGTCTCGGTCGTGCATACGTTGGTGGTCCTGCCGTGATTCCGGTGTATCTTTCGTTTTTCCATACACGCCCAAGAAGCTTAGCAGGTTCACACAAAGATTTTTCGTCACGTGCATCACGTCGATTGCAGAGCGAACCTCTAGGATTTTCCAATAGGGTAGATCCCAAAATATAGATTTCTTCTTCCACATGGGTACGTGATTCTCAGCGTCATTTGGAACAGATAGTCCGCCAAGACCCTTTCCAAAGATTACTTTTAAATCCTTGACCATGTCATATATATCATCACCAGTAGGGCAGGTAGGCTTCGTCCGGTGATCTGCCTCACCTTTGAAATGCTTGCCTTTCTTTCTTACGGGATGCTGTCTTGTAAGAAATCGACGATGGCCCAGGTACACATTCTTGCTACCTACATGTATACTTTCAGTGTCACCTAAACAGTGTGTGCATGCATTGTATCCCTTGTTTGACTGTCCTGAAATGTTACTAAGAGCAGGCCAATCATTGATGGTTACAAACAGCAACGCTCGTAGGTCAAATTCCTGCTGTTTGTACTCATCCCACGCACGTACACCTTCTTCACGCCACAACTGTAAAAGTTCTTCAACCAATGGCCTCAGGTACACATCAATGTCGTTGCCGGGTTGCTTCGGGCCTTGGATGAGCACTGGCATCATAATGAACTTCCGCTTCATGCACAACCAAGGAGGAAGGTTATAGATACATAGAGTCACAGGCCAGGTGCTATGACTGGAGCTCTGCTCCCCAAAAGGATTAAAGCCATCTGTACTTAGACCAAATCTTAAGTTCCTTGCGTCATCTGCAAATTCCTTGAACTCTCTGTCGATTTTTCTCCACTGCGACCCATCAGCGGGGTCTCGACATCTCGTCTTTCTTACGGTCTTCTTTGTGCCATCGCAACAACTTGGCATGCTCTTTGTTTTGGAACAAACGTTTCAACCGTGGTATTATAGGAGCATACCACATCACCTTGGCAGGAACCTTCTTCCTGGGGCACGGCTCGTCCTCAACATCACCAGGGTCATCTCGCCTGATCTTATACCGTAATGCACCGCATACAGAGCATGCATTCAAATTCTCGTTCTTCTCACCGCGGTAGAGGATGCAGTCATTGATGCATGCATGTATCTTCTGCACCTCTAATCCCAAAGGGCAGACAATCTTCTTTGCTTCGTACGTACTGTGGGGCAATACGTTATCTCTTGGAAGCATCTTTTTTAATATTTTCAGCAAGTTTTCAAATCCCTTGTCAGTTAGACCAGTCTCTGCCTTCCATTGCAGCAATTCCAGTGTGGTACCCAGCTTTTTCTGCCCATCTTCGCAATTTGGGTACAACAATTTTCTGTGATCCTCTAACATGCGCTCCAACTTCAACCTCTCGTTTTCATTTTCGCAGTTCATATGTGCATCATTAATGGCCCGACGAAGATCATCATCAGGCTCATCAACAATTGGCTCTTCTTCATCTTCGTCTTCCCCCATTGTAGTACCACCGTGTTCAGGGAACGTAGGATAGTTGTCATGATCCTCTTCTTCTTCATTGTCTTCCATTATAACCCCTTTCTCCGTGCTTGGTCCAACAATTATAGCCGGACATGAAACCGTACTGAATCAGGTGGATGTGAAGGGTTTTTGAGGAAGAGTAATCCTTCTCATTCCGACAGTTACGGCATGGACAACACATAAAACCATTCCGCGTGTTTGCCTCAGCGACATCGAGAAAAGAACGCAGGCCTTGCATGTACTCGTTAGAGCGTCGGTCAGCGTACATCCATGGATGGCTCATCTGCATTATATAAGTATATATCAAACGCAATAAAACTGCTATAACTCATTACGGCAAACGAACATAATCGACAAATTACACTACATCATGAGATACGTGACCAAATTCATTAATACAAGTTCACCACATTTAAAAAAAAGTAGAGTAGTGACCAAATCTAATACATAGTTCTCTTAAACATACATTAATTGAAACTAACATACAACTAGCTAAAGAATTTAAATTCAACGACAAATGCGATAAAAATCGCAACTAAGGTAAATATTGAACCAACAACATAATGATACCAAGCCTCTTGACTAATGGCATATTTTCTAATCTTTTTAAGCTTCAAGCGCATTGCATTCATCTTGATCTCGTAATCCAAGCGCATTGCCTCCATCTTTGCCTCCATCTTGATCTCTTGCTCATCGACGACGTCGGCAAACTTGAACTCCAAGTTGATCTTCTCTTCCGAGCATTGGAGACGAAGATCTTCACTTCTTTTCAATTTTTCTTTCAAATCATTGATTTCTTTTTCAAAAAACTCGACAATAGGGTCTTTTGGAATTTCCGGTTCAACTACCTCCTAGATAAAAATATATCTATGTCAAGTTGGTCGGCATAATTGTTATAAACACGAAATTAAACAAATAGTTATAACAAACAATCGTACCACATCTGAATAATAGAGCGGACGAGAGCCGGTGTGGACAGATGTCAAAACCATGACACTATATATAACAAACAATTATACAAATAAGAAAATTATACAAGTAATAATCATGCATCTAAATCATACAACTAAGATTTTTTAAAATAAAAGATAAAAACAAGAGGCTCACCGAGGTGGTGTCGGTGACGGGGCGGCGCAGGCGATCGACGACGGTGAGGATGGGGACGGCGCAGGCGATCAACGGGTGAGGGCAGGGACAGGACGACACTAAAACCCACAAATCATAATTTAGTTTGAGCTTAAATTGCACATAAAAACAAATGAAATCCCTACTTAGGCATTTCATCAAACACCTAGCTAGCACTAGAAAAATGAAATGAGCTAAACTACCAATGAAATGAGCTAAATTAGGAAGGCCGAAAGAAGAGATGATGTTGCTAACCCTTGGATAGCTGGATGCCGTCAATATTGACAAATAGTGGAGAAAAATGGGGATCAAATTGAGCTTTGGAGAGTGAAAAATGAGAAAAATGGAGGTGTGGCTCGAGCTCAACAATGGAGAGCTGGCTCGGGGTGGCAGGAGAGATATAGAGCAACGTTTGGTCCCGGGCCGTATCACTAGCCCGGACTAAAGCTTGAGCTCTGGTCCCGCCTCGTGATACGAACCGGGACTAGCGGTGCCCGCGCGGGCCCCGCCATGCGGTAGCCCTGCCACAGACGTTTGGTCCCGGGCCGTATCACGAGCCAGGACTAGAGCATCCCCACGACCCGGGACAACTGCTCTGCGGCCTCGTATCTTTTGACCCGGGACTAGTCCCACCCTCTAGTCCGGGTTAAAAAGTTGCCCGGGACTAGATCCCAAACTGGCTCCGGACAAAACGGCCTGTTTCTACTAGTGTACTACATCCACTTCACGCGGCAATGCACATGTAAGACTAAGACCTGGTCATTGTACTTCCAATTAGGCAGCCGTGATATCTGAAAAGGTAGCTTCTGTAAACTTTGTGGGGCGCTGTGCCCCTCATGTACAGTACATGGCAAGATTTCAGTGTATACAACACAATCGGCATGCTGGGGAATCAACGACTTGACAACGCGGCATGCATGGAAGCACAAAATGTGGCCAAAAATACCATTCCGAGTTTAGGGCTTTAGGCACCACAAAAGTCAAGAAAGGCATATATGTGCTAATTATTTTTTATCAAGAGGAAAGACGCCGGAAAGATCATGGTCCAAATGTTCCGTTTAGTACCCATTACAGAAGCATCGTAATAATTAGCTGATGATCATTGCACATTTACCTCCAGGCTTTGAATGTTTACAGTAATCCTAGTACATTATTACTCCCTCTGTTTCAAGAAAATGAAATTTACAGTGACTCGAACGAACGAAAAGAAAACAGCCAAATATTCACACCACACGGCCGTATATGCATGCATAGATTGCACCTAGCTAGCTATCGCCTTGATGCAGCAGTAGCGGCCCTCGCACAAGCTTCCTCCGCCGCCAGCCGCTGATGCACCCTCATGATGTACTCCGCCGCGGCCGCATCAATTCCTCCCAGCTTCGCTCCGGCGCCGGCCCTGCCAACGCTCGCCGCCTTCGCCATCTTCCTCTCCCCACCGATCTTCTCCACCCTCTGGACGCAGATCTCTCCGCTCACACGCGACATGTCTGAGCTAGTGTTGAGCTCTTGCTTCTTCTGTGGATTGACTGATTGAGTTAATATGATCGTCGAGGCACACAAGGGGCTGCGTTATTTATAGAGCGGAGACACCACCTCCGTTGGGTGGCGTGGCATGCAAGGAAGAAGGGAAGAACGAGTCTTGTCAGCAGTACATAGGTTGACTTCATATTCCCCTATATATAAAAGTACAACGGATTCTCTCCCCCTCCCGCGGCCACGTCACTCCTTTTTTCTAGCCGTTCGATGACTGCAAACAACGGTTCAGATCACTCCAATAATCGTGCGTCTACAGTGTTACTGTAGCACTGGCATTTCTTCCAATCGCGCGATGCGGCCACGCTCGATGCGGCCACTCCGGCCCTCCCCCTTCGAATCCATCCACGCGCCCTGCTCCGCCGCCATGTCCTCTCCTTCCTCGCCGGCAGCCGCTCGCCGGAGCTTCGGGCACGCGCCGCAATCGCTGCCGCCGTCCTCGCCGTCTTCCGCCACGATTCGTGCTCGCCGGCGACGCTTCGGTGACGTAAACGCGGCGGCGCCGCCGCGTGCGGCCAGCTCACGTCCAGGCGCACCCGGCGCGGCCACCCGCAGTCCACGCAGGAGTTTCTTTTTAGTCTTCTCCTTCACTACATCTTGCTCTCTTCCTCATCCCTATCCTCATCCGTTCCCCTGCCTAGTCCATCGGCCGCCCTCGCCGCCACAACATCAACATCGTGCAGAAGCGCCGGCAGCCGGCCGGAGCCTGGTAGAGCACCGCTCAGCTGTACCGAAGTCCACCCCAGGCGCTAGAGGTGCTGCTTCTTCTTGGACTGGTTCGATTCCTTTAGCTGATCCTGTAGTTTCCTTTCCCAGCGAGTAGTCATGTATGTCCGTACTCGGATAGCACTAGTATGTGGCTATTTAAGCTTCTAGAAATCTCTGGTAGTGGTGATCTAATCAAGCGACAGTCTAGTTTGGTTGAGGGCATACGAATCAAGGAAAGCTGCTGCCTCTTCAAGCACGTCTACAGACCTATAAAATCCTGATGGTTTTTCTTTACAGATCTGAGCACAAATCGAAGCTAGCAAGTTATAGTTCTTCTTGTCCCAAATTAATCCTGGTAGTTTTGCTCACTATGATTTCCGACGCTTGTCTCATCTAGAATTTTGAACACACGCACAAGCCTGGTAGTAGGCATGGTCGGCATCAGTAGTAGTTGCTGCTGCCATCTTTTTATGTCTGAAGCCTGCTCTATTTATAGATATAAACATGTGCTTGTTATCTGATGGTTAACAAAGTAGTAGAACAATAGCTGGGCATGATTTAAAGTATACTGTTACCGTACTGTGTTTAGTATTTCTGAGAGTGATTTCATCAATAGGTGTGAGGATTTCCGGTACCGATAATAATACTTCTGTTGAACATCGAGGTTAAGGCAAGTGCATGACGAACCTCACCTCTTTATACTGGGTTGTGCTGTTTGTTGTGTTTCCAGTGTGATGGTTCTTATTTGATGTTCCTTCGATTCAATATTTTTTTCTAGACTTCACGGGTTCGCAGATTGGTAAATTCCGAGCCAATACTGTGGCAAATTGGTAAATTCCGAGCCAATACTGCGGCAGGTCGGTAAATTCCGAGCCGACACGTTGGTAAATTCCGAGCCAACACTGCCTCCACATGATGATTAATTCCCCGTCACATGTGCTAAAACCCACAGTGCTGTTTTCAGTCGAATTGTGTGATTCCGAGTGAAGTTCCAACGATTTTCATGGTCTAATGTCTTAATGGTTCATTTTGTACTTGCTGAGTATTTTTATACTCATCCTTGCATTTTCATTTGGTTTTCAGGTACTAAATAAGCGATATGCATGGGATATGGGCGTAGCACCTCCACATCATTTGGCACATCACACATATTCATATAATATGTAGTGGAAACCACATAACTTCAAATAATTGGGCCGTGGCATATCTCTGACCTGTTTCGTTATCAGATTCATATCAATTCTTGTCAGGATGCCCTTACTGGATAAACTTTGTACAATTTTCAAATACATTGTATACTTGGTAGATTTTGTTGTAGCGCGGTAGCATCTCAGGTAGGGTTGATACCTGGGGTGTTATAGTAGCATAGTTTAGAACCTCTGTAAAAATAATTTTGTATTTCTTCTCCATCATTCCACACAGTATTTTCTCCATTTGATTCATTTCTTAAATTTCTGAAAATGCCCGAAAACAAAGTTTCTCGAAAAATTTCAGAAAATTCAAAACAAATTTTTATGCATTAAAAGAGACAGAGAAGCACCTGGGGCAAGCCAGGGGGATCTACCTGGCTCCCAAATGGGGTGCCAGGCGTGGCCCCCCATGTGCGCCATGGGGGCACCTGGTGGCCCTAGGGACCCCCTACATGTGAGTCTACCTCCCCACTCTTTCTCTCCCGAAAAATCACTTTGCCACTGAAAACTTTCTGTTCTTGTTGTTCTTCTACGGATTTCTTCGATCTCCTTATTTAGCCCACCATTTATGCTGAAATTTGATACATCTCTTTTCCGGTATGTGACTCCTCCGCCTATACTTGTAGGTTTTTGAATGGTGCTGTATTTCTTGAGTATTTTGCTGCACTAGGTGGCTGGTTATTTGAGCTTGCATGGTTGTTTTACGTTGATTTAAGTTGTTATGATGCATGTAGTAGCTTCACTAAGATTTCTAGAGTAGTTCCCTGTAATATTTATTCACCATAGTTGATTTTTTTTGGACTTGCTAAAAATTTCAGAATAGGAAGTATGAAGAAAGTAGGAGGCTGGTTTGGTCGCCAAGTTCCTCCTCCTACCTCAAGAGATACTAGGTCCTCAAATAAGAAATCAAATATGAGACCGTCTCTCAACGAAGACATTGCAGATTTGAGCTTGTTGGATTTTGATAAGATGAAGGATGTTCGAGCATCTGCGTATCCTTGCAATAATCTTTTAACAGCTTTGGATATCCGTCAATCATTCTATGAGCTTGTTAACAATGCAGGTTTGCTAGACTTTACAACTAATGAAGTGAACCAACATAGAAGGCTCACCTACATATTCGTGCAAATTTTTAAATTTTATGACGTCGATGACCCATATGTTGAATTTTGTCTCTATGATAGAAAGAGAAGAATATCCCTTGATGATTTTTGCAGGGTGATTGGAGTAACTAACCAGGGGTACACGGGAGGATAGAAAATCCCACGGGCCTCCATAATTTATATTCGAAGCTCTGCCATCAAGACACGAGGACCGCACATCGTAGTAAGAATTCTTGCCTACAGTTTTCTGCGGTCAGGTACTTCGCGTACTATCTCTCTAGAGGAGTTCTTGCTAGGGACAATACCAGCACCTCCACAAACCTTGACCTTGCCATCATGATTGCTGCTGTAGATAGAGACTATTCTTATAGCACTGGTGCGCAGATTGCTAGGCGTATTGTTAATAATGCTGGTAGAGATCGTACTTATGGAGGCATTGTTGCCTCACGTATTTATTTTCCCAAACTGCAGTACCTCTCGATCTTGATGATGAATAGCTGCCCCCTAGAAGGCTTAATTTTAATGCCATGATGCTACATTCCTTCTTTGAAACAGATTGCACCCCTGGAGATTATAGATATAAATTGTTATTTGAGGCTCGTGACAACGAACCTCGTTATGTTCGGCTGCCTGCATCTACTTTGTTTGATGTTTTCAGGCACGGATGGTCCTTCTCTGAGGGCTTACTGGACGGGTACCTCACGCCGGTGATGCCCAGGCATCCCGCTACCCAGGAGGAGGCACATGCTGAGGAGCCTTCGGCGCCGCCACCATTCATGTACCCGGGAGAGCCATCCTAGTTTGATCACGGGGAAGGATCTTCATCACAGCAGCTGCCGATGGATGGGCTCTCGTTGCAGCAGACGACGTGGACTCACATCTCACGCCATACCGCCAGTACCAGTACATGAAGCAGCATCCGCAGCCACCACCATCAGATTGGAGCCCGTGGTATCAGCGCTACCAGTAGGCCAAAAGCCTAAGCTTTGGGTTGTACGTATACGCTTACACTTGACTCATGATTCTTATTCATTATTTATGTCGCCGTGATACATGTTACCTTGTATATTCTGTTAGACTCGCTCGTATGTGTTTCTTGTTTTATTTCTCTTTCTCTAGTTGCCTCTTTAAAGAGTCAAAAACCCAAAAATATTTTATGTTTGTTCTTCTCTCTTTGAGTCTTTTCTTTCTTCAAGTTGTTTTGGTTTGATTTCGTTTCCTCGCTGTTTTGCGTTCTTGTCTTTCTTAATAAAAAACCCAAAAAGTTTTTTCCTTTGTTGTTCCTTTGTTTTTATTGCTTCTTCTTTTAAACAGAAACACCAAAAATATTTCTTAGTTCTTTTTCTTTTGTTTTTGTTTGTTTGGTTTTCTTCTCTCCAAAATCAAAAAGACCAAAAATATTTCCCTTTTGTTTGTTTGTTTGTTTCCTTTGTTATCCTCTTTTGTTCTTTGTGTTTCTTTGTTCATGTTTTCCTTCTCTTTATTCGCTATCTTTCAAAAACTCAAAAACAACAAAAATATTTCCTCGTTTTCTCATTATTCAGCTTTCAGAAACAACAAAAATATTTTCTCTTCTTCTTGTCATTGTATAGTTGTTTGCAGAGTTCAGATCGTCTCCACGGTGGCGCTTGCGCTATATTATTATTTTTATACCATCCGATTGTGCAAGTGACGAGGCAATAATTACGATATATGATGAAGTGGGCATGATTAGAAAGCTGGTATGAACTCTTTCCTCTTTATTTTTGTACATATATTTATTCGCATGATCTTATATTAGCTCGTCATGACAGATAGTTGTATGTATAATATTGCTTTAGTGGTTCATGCTTTCTTATGACTAGTCTCCATTAATTAGGAGTGCATAATGTGTTATTAGAATGTCACATGTGTTGTTTTGTTCATAGCGCGGTATAGTTTGATGGTATCTCCCTCCGAAGAATTTATTTGGATCGACTTGGCACATTCTCACACTTGTTAAAGACTATAAAGAAAGTCAATTAAGCCTCGATGATCTTTTGTTTCAGGGTAATAATATTACATCCATGCTTAACTCAATGTTGTTTTGTCGCAATGCATGATTATGACCGTTATTGCTCTCTTAGTTGGTCGCTCCCCGTCTATTGCTAGCCTTCGCCTGCACTGAGTATGAGCTCTACTCGTGCATCCAACTCCGTTAAAACCAAAGTTATTCCATTGTGTACACCATATCTATACATTCATGGTATTTTATAGCCATTCCAAGTAAATTGCTCGTGTACTACCTTTAAAACCTTCAAAATTATTAAACCTGTTTTGTGTTCCTGTTTTCGCTCATGAGAATGTAGTAAGTGCTTCATTATCTCAGCATGTCATTTGGCTTCACACTTTGACTAGCATGCATAATGTCCTAGTCCCTAATATTGCAAAAAGAGCAGGGAAAAGGGTGCCCAGTCCACAAAAGATAAATTACAACATTTACATCATATCAAACTCCTCACACTATGGACTTGAGAAATCATAAACTTAGCTTGTGCAACAAAAGGAGAAGAGGAACTTTATTGTTCTCTCTATGGGAGCTGGTCTTGAAGCCATTTGACATGGAGAGATAATAAGTCATTTACGAACATTCGTTGACATAGACATACACCCCTCTCAAAATTATATTTTCATACTTCTGTTTTATTAAATAAAAGCTCTAGCACATGAGTGATCCCTGCTTCCCTCTGTGAAGGGTCTTTCTCTTAATTATAGGATGAGTCTCCACCTTCTTACTCAATACACCAGCTAGGAGAGCGTGATTGTCATTCTGAGTATAATGTGCATTGTCCCAAAATAGTATTGTTTGAAACATGTTTACAATATTGTCTCTCCTGAAATTATTAAATCTAGTCACCACTTAAGCTTTGAAGGTACCCTGGCATTTATGTTTTGCTATACAATTAAGGTCAAGCAATATATCATCTTACCATACTTTATTATGATCATTGCAACCTAGTTGATGTTATAATTTCATATTATTTAGTTTTAGTTCTTTACGTACTCTTCATGAGTTAGGATGAATTCATAAGCCTTATTACCCTTATAGCGGTTATCATGCACTTGTTAAAGACTGATCATACAATAGTCCTATGCACATCATATGAAGTGAAAGTGTTTGTCAAAGTTTTCTTTATCGCATCCAGTTTGTCAACTGATTAGCTTCAGGACAAGCAATAAGCTAGGCTTGGGGCGTTGATACGTCCCAAACGTATCTACATTTCCAAACACTTTCCTTATTGTTTTTCCTCTAATTTGCATGGTTTGGATCAAACTAACACGGACTAATGCTGTTTTCAGCAGAATTACCCTTGGTGTCTATTTTTGTGCAGAAATCAACTTTCACAGAAAATTCCCAAAAATTCACC
Organism: Poa pratensis; assembly: GCA_947311845.1. Lineage (NCBI taxonomy): Eukaryota > Viridiplantae > Streptophyta > Magnoliopsida > Poales > Poaceae > Poa > Poa pratensis. The sequence continues at coordinate 14,927,364 of CAMZMU010000100.1, read as the reverse complement.
AAAATTATTTTTCCCCGGAATACTCTGGGAGCCAGAAGATCACCTGGAGGTGGGCCACCAGGGGGGTGCTAGGCGCGGCCCCCCTGGCCGCCCCTAGGTGGCACCTGGTCGCCCGGGGCCACCCCTCAGGCTCCCCTTTGATATTTGGACCACTTCGACCCCGAAACGGAGAACCCCTGAAGGATTTTCCCAAATACGATACATAGCTCCGCCGGCACCCAAAACGCTAGTTCGGGACTCTGAAGTTCCTGTGCTGGCACCCTGCCGGGACGGGGATTGGAGGGGAGATCATCGCCATCGTCATCACCAGCACCTCTCCATCAACCATCCATGATACCCCCTTCGATGTGTGAGTAATTCCCTCCTCTATGTAGAGGGGATGGTAGGGATTGGATGTGATTGATCATGTAATAGTTCATAATATTGTTAGGGCTTGATGCATAGTATCCACTGGTGTTGTTAATTATCGTTGTTTCAACTTGGAGTGCTTAATGCTTGTCAGTAGGGCCCGAGTGCCATGATTTCAGATCCGAACATGTTATGTTTGCATTAATATAATTGTTGTTTTGGATCATATCTACGAGTTGTATGCACTTACTATTGTCCGGAACCTGAGACCCCAATGGTGACAGGTTGGGATATCGGAGGGGATGGATTTTAGTTTGTGGATTACATGTATCCATTGAGTGTTAATGCTTTGATCTGGTGCTTGGTAAAACAAGTACCTTAATTACCATTAGTTCAAAATTGGCCGCGCCGCAACGGGATGGTAGGACAAAAGATGTAGTGCAAGTTCTTATTGCAAGCACGTACGACTATTTCTGGGATACATGCATAAGAAAGTTAGTGACTTGGATACTCTCTTATATATTTGTACAGCCCTTTGTTAAGTCTATTACATGGTTAATCTAATCCATGCGACGCCCATACATTCATCCCTATGCTTACGGTGTTTTTAGCACTGCTACATACTTCGTTTACATTCACTATTACTATTGCTACCACTGTGTTACTGCTACTGTTACTATCACACTACTGCTGCCATTACATCACTGTTACTACTAATAAATTGTGTCAAGCAAGATACTTTTCAGGTGCAGCTGAATTGACAACTCAGTTGTTAAGGCTTATAAATATTTTTTGGCTCCCCTTGTGTCGAATCAATAAATTGGGCTATATTTACCCTCGAAGACTGTTGCGATCCCCTACACTTGTGGGTCATCACTTTTCTTCATCACTTGCTCGCTGGTCCGTTTACTTTTCATAACTTTAATATATCTGATACGTTTAATTCTCTAGTTCACAGCAAGATGGGAAGGTTGACAACCTTCTCGAAAAGTTGGGAGCAAAGAGAGTTTGTCTTTTGTGTGCAGGCCCGTGTTTGTTGAAGCGCTAGGCAACAAGCAACCTACTGAGAGACTTTGAAGTCCTACTGAATTGATAACCATGGTTCCTTAACTAGGGGAAACTGCTTCTAGGCTACATCATACTTTCCTCTTGGGGTCTCCTAACGAGCGTGTGAGTCACGCCATCAATCAACGAATTTCAGGCACCGTTGCCGGGGACTTCAAGCTTTTAGTTAGGGGAGTTACACACTTCAACCTTTTTTATTTTGTTTAGTTTATATTTGTTTATTCTTGTTTTGCTTGTTTGCTTTTTCTCTATATAAGAAAATCCAAAAAATTAGTTCGCTAGTCTCTAGTCTTCTACTTGTTTCGTTAGTTTGTTTTTGCCTCTACCTTTTTCTATGTCTAAAACAAAAACCAAAAGGAAACTAAAAGAAAAGCTAATATGGGTTTCCTCAGTAATACCTCTCTTGATTGGCTTTTCAAAAAAGTTGCACGCCTTGAACTAAAATTTAATAATGAAGAAACTATAGAAAGAGAAGTGATTGGAGTTTTCTCGTTGAAATAAATATATGATTGGAGTAAACATGATAAACTTTATGATTCAAGTGATGAAGAAGATATTTATGGGAATGACTTTGCTACTTTTATTTATGATAACCCATGCTACTTTGATAAATCTTATGATAATCCTTTATTTATTCCTACTATTGATATGGATGATAATGAGGAAGTTTGCTTAGAAAATTTATATGATAATTCTTTAGCTGATTGTCCTATGTTGCTTGATGATATAAATTATAATGTTAGTAAAAATTGGATTGGAGAGGTCTTAACTTTAGCTAGAAGGAGTCCCGTACCTTTTGAGAGTGACCAATCATCATGTTAAAATATTGTTAAAAGTGGGCTTCGAGAGGTCATGACTTTAGTAAATTTTGATTCCACTATTTTGGAGTTTGATATGAATTATGTGCTTTTAGGTCATGGAAATCATGCTTTGTGTGATAGTTATATTGTTGAGTTTGTTCGTGATGGTACTGAAAATTATTATGAGAGAGGAAAATATGGTTGTAGGAATTTTCATGTTAATAAAAACACCTCTCTTTATGTTGAAAGTTTTGATCTTGCTTTTGTTTTACGTTCCTATGCTAGCTACTTTATGCTTCTTTGATTTATTTATTTACAAGACTCCTATGCAAAGCGGGTTCAACTTAAATTTATTTTATATATGCTTCCTGATGCTCTCTTTTGCTTCATTTCTTATTTTTGTGTGAGCATGTTTTGAAATCATGCGACTATCTTAATGGCTATAAAGAAAGAGTTTTTGGGAGACAACCCACTTCTTTCAGTTTATTTTAGTTTGCCTTTTGTTTTCTTTGAGTTTTGGAATTTTTTACCTTTGTAGCAAACTCTCCTTATGCTTTTCATTTTTGTTTGTGCCAAGTGTAGCCTCTATTTGAAAGGAAGTGCAAGTTGTGGTTTTTGTTGTCCTGAAAAAGAGTTTTGTGCTTCACCAAAACATTCGTATTTCTCAGCCAGAGTGCGATAAAATTCTGAAAACAAATGGGTGCATGCCCCAGGTTTTTAAGTAACTTTCATTAGTTGTAAGTTTTCTTATTTCAGCCACAGAAGTGCCTCAAAAAAAATTCATCTTTACAGTCAGTTCTGTTTTGAGAGTTTTCTGCCTTTGTTTTCATTTGCCTCTTTATCTTTTTCTTTTTGGGTTCTCTAAGGTGGAGAGCTTTAAAAGAAAGTAGTGACATTGGCCAATGTTTAAATTGAGTGTTTGCATTGTGTCCAAACAGTACCAAGTGGATTTATTTATTTGATGCACTAACCTCGCTAATGAATATTACGAGAAGTTCTGTGTGAAGAAAGTTTTCAAGTGTAAGGAAAGGAGGATGATATGAGAAGATCAAGAATGGACAAAAGCTCAAGCTTGGGGATGCCCATGTCAGCCCATGACATATCCAAGAAGTACAAGCGTCAAAACTTGGGGATGCCCAAGGCATCCCCTTCTTCATCAATAATATTATCAGCTCACCTCTCAAGACACTATATTTTATTGCTTCACATACTATGTGCTATTTTTGGATCATATCTATGAGTTGTATGCACTTACTATTGTCCGGAACCTGAGACCCCAATGGTGACAGGTTGGGATATCGGAGGGGATGGATTTTAGTTTGTGGATTACATGTATCCATTGAGTGTTAATGCTTTGATCTGGTGCTTGGTAAAACAAGTACCTTAATTACCATTAGTTCAAAATTGGCCGCGCCGCAACGGGATGGTAGGACAAAAGATGTAGTGCAAGTTCTTATTGCAAGCACGTACGACTATTTCTGGGATACATGCATAAGAAAGTTAGTGACTTGGATACTCTCTTATATATTTGTACAGCCCTTTGTTAAGTCTATTACATGGTTAATCTAATCCATGCGACGCCCATACATTCATCCCTATGCTTACGGTGTTTTTAGCACTGCTACATACTTCGTTTACATTCACTATTACTATTGCTACCACTGTGTTACTGCTACTGTTACTATCACACTACTGCTGCCATTACATCACTGTTACTACTAATAAATTGTGTCAAGCAAGATACTTTTCAGGTGCAGCTGAATTGACAACTCAGTTGTTAAGGCTTATAAATATTTTTTGGCTCCCCTTGTGTCGAATCAATAAATTGGGCTATATTTACCCTCGAAGACTGTTGCGATCCCCTACACTTGTGGGTCATCACTTTTCTTCATCACTTGCTCGCTGGTCCGTTTACTTTTCATAACTTTAATATATCTGATACGTTTAATTCTCTAGTTCACAGCAAGATGGGAAGGTTGACAACCTTCTCGAAAAGTTGGGAGCAAAGAGAGTTTGTCTTTTGTGTGCAGGCCCGTGTTTGTTGAAGCGCTAGGCAACAAGCAACCTACTGAGAGACTTTGAAGTCCTACTGAATTGATAACCATGGTTCCTTAACTAGGGGAAACTGCTTCTAGGCTACATCATACTTTCCTCTTGGGGTCTCCTAACGAGCGTGTGAGTCACGCCATCAATCAACGAATTTCAGGCACCGTTGCCGGGGACTTCAAGCTTTTAGTTAGGGGAGTTACACACTTCAACCTTTTTTATTTTGTTTAGTTTATATTTGTTTATTCTTGTTTTGCTTGTTTGCTTTTTCTCTATATAAGAAAATCCAAAAAATTAGTTCGCTAGTCTCTAGTCTTCTACTTGTTTCGTTAGTTTGTTTTTGCCTCTACCTTTTTCTATGTCTAAAACAAAAACCAAAAGGAAACTAAAAGAAAAGCTAATATGGGTTTCCTCAGTAATACCTCTCTTGATTGGCTTTTCAAAAAAGTTGCACGCCTTGAACTAAAATTTAATAATGAAGAAACTATAGAAAGAGAAGTGATTGGAGTTTTCTCGTTGAAATAAATATATGATTGGAGTAAACATGATAAACTTTATGATTCAAGTGATGAAGAAGATATTTATGGGAATGACTTTGCTACTTTTATTTATGATAACCCATGCTACTTTGATAAATCTTATGATAATCCTTTATTTATTCCTACTATTGATATGGATGATAATGAGGAAGTTTGCTTAGAAAATTTATATGATAATTCTTTAGCTGATTGTCCTATGTTGCTTGATGATATAAATTATAATGTTAGTAAAAATTGGATTGGAGAGGTCTTAACTTTAGCTAGAAGGAGTCCCGTACCTTTTGAGAGTGACCAATCATCATGTTAAAATATTGTTAAAAGTGGGCTTCGAGAGGTCATGACTTTAGTAAATTTTGATTCCACTATTTTGGAGTTTGATATGAATTATGTGCTTTTAGGTCATGGAAATCATGCTTTGTGTGATAGTTATATTGTTGAGTTTGTTCGTGATGGTACTGAAAATTATTATGAGAGAGGAAAATATGGTTGTAGGAATTTTCATGTTAATAAAAACACCTCTCTTTATGTTGAAAGTTTTGATCTTGCTTTTGTTTTACGTTCCTATGCTAGCTACTTTATGCTTCTTTGATTTATTTATTTACAAGACTCCTATGCAAAGCGGGTTCAACTTAAATTTATTTTATATATGCTTCCTGATGCTCTCTTTTGCTTCATTTCTTATTTTTGTGTGAGCATGTTTTGAAATCATGCGACTATCTTAATGGCTATAAAGAAAGAGTTTTTGGGAGACAACCCACTTCTTTCAGTTTATTTTAGTTTGCCTTTTGTTTTCTTTGAGTTTTGGAATTTTTTACCTTTGTAGCAAACTCTCCTTATGCTTTTCATTTTTGTTTGTGCCAAGTGTAGCCTCTATTTGAAAGGAAGTGCAAGTTGTGGTTTTTGTTGTCCTGAAAAAGAGTTTTGTGCTTCACCAAAACATTCGTATTTCTCAGCCAGAGTGCGATAAAATTCTGAAAACAAATGGGTGCATGCCCCAGGTTTTTAAGTAACTTTCATTAGTTGTAAGTTTTCTTATTTCAGCCACAGAAGTGCCTCAAAAAAAATTCATCTTTACAGTCAGTTCTGTTTTGAGAGTTTTCTGCCTTTGTTTTCATTTGCCTCTTTATCTTTTTCTTTTTGGGTTCTCTAAGGTGGAGAGCTTTAAAAGAAAGTAGTGACATTGGCCAATGTTTAAATTGAGTGTTTGCATTGTGTCCAAACAGTACCAAGTGGATTTATTTATTTGATGCACTAACCTCGCTAATGAATATTACGAGAAGTTCTGTGTGAAGAAAGTTTTCAAGTGTAAGGAAAGGAGGATGATATGAGAAGATCAAGAATGGACAAAAGCTCAAGCTTGGGGATGCCCATGTCAGCCCATGACATATCCAAGAAGTACAAGCGTCAAAACTTGGGGATGCCCAAGGCATCCCCTTCTTCATCAATAATATTATCAGCTCACCTCTCAAGACACTATATTTTATTGCTTCACATACTATGTGCTATTTTTGGAGCGTATTTTTATTTTTCTTTCAATTTTGTTTTGTTTTCTTTCTAGAAATAATTGATTGGATCCTAGCCTTCTTGTTTGGACAGAAACACACTCTGTTCTTTCATTAGAACACTAGTTATCACAGTTATTGGTTTCTGAGTGTTCAGTTTTGCTACTGCTTTCGTTAGCTCTTGTTTTTCTTTTAAATCTTGTTCAGAGCTTGTTAGTTTTATTTATTTAGTTATGAATAGCTCTCTAGTCTTTGTTGAGTATTAGTTTAGAGAATTGTCTCAGATAAGTTGATTGGTGTTGGTTGAGAGCAAACAAAAGTTATGCTTATAGTGGTGCAAAGGAAGCTTGTTTAGACTGTGGCTTGGCTTTGACATGTCATGTTAGATGTTATTTTGATTGTGTACTTAGTGATTCATGATGTAACATGACGTGATTCATGATGTAACATGACTAGTCTCAAATAACTGAGAGTGCTTAATGTGCTATTGAAATTAAATCATGTGTTCTTTTGATTACAATGCGGCATGACATTGTGGTATCGTCCTTTGAAGATTTATTTTGATTGACATGGCGTATGCTCACACCATGATGACTAGAAACAAATTCACCTTTAGCCTTGATGATATCTTATTTTTAGGATAGTACTATCACTTCATGCTTTGTTCAATAATGTTTTGTCGATATGCTTGATTATGGCCGTTATTGCTCTCTTAGTTGGTCGCTCCCAATCTCTGGCTAGCCTTCACCTGTACTGAGTATGAGCTCAACTCGTGCATCCAACTCCCATAAACATGTTATTCCATTGTGTACACGATATCTACCTATGCATGGTATTTTATAGACATTCAAAGTAAACTAGCTGGGTGGCCCGCGCATTTGCGCGGCTAGAGTTACTCTATATCATCTTTGGTATAGAGTATTTTATTGGCTTTACGTCATCTATATATAGTTGGTTTACCTTAGCTCAATTCATTGCTTTAGTGTGGTTCTATTTTTACATTAAGGAATATAATTACGTTCAAAAGAGGGATTGGCATATGCGTATGCATGTGAAACCATAACGACAAATAAATTTCTAACTATATCTTCCCTACTATTCCACCATTTCTATCTATCGACAAATATCTTATTTCTAGGAATTTCATACATTGATGGTCCATACTTAAAACTTGTCCTATATTTTCCTTCACTTGACTCATCCTTGAGCGTACTTCTTTTGCTATCTTATTATTATGTTTACTCAATCTCATCATAACCTGTCCTTTCTTGCCATACCCACTTTTTTCGACAAATATGCTATTTTGAATCATTTATTTTTGTAGTCATAGAACTGGTTTTGTTTCCTCAGTTTGCATTGTATGTTAGCTGGGACATATAAAGTACTCTTCCGGCGACATGCCAACCCTTCAAAGACGATATATATGTGTGTTCTAAGCGGTTCTTGTAAATACATATACTCTCTAATTGTTTTAGACTAACCATTCATCTTGCGCTTGATAGCCAGAACTTTGCTAGTGACCACGCATCAAAGCAAGCATACACATGTTAATCATATTACATGGAAACTGGTCCATCATCACTGCACGTCACATGCTTATAGGATGGAAACAAATTTTCTAATGCTACTTGATTGTTTAATTAACGTTTCTGTTTTAGCTGAGTTTCTTATATAAAAATACGATGGGCAATTCTGTAAGAACATTCTTTTGAAATGTGGATTTCTATGGATTTCGCGTCGATTTTTTTTCAAATTTTATTTATTGAATAAGTTGTGTTCTTTAGCAACAATGTATGTGAACATATATGAACCATCAATCTAGTGTCTCATATTACAATTGATCAAAGCCCTTGGATGTTCATTATTCTATCTAAACACCATCTAGACAATTCTTCTTATCAAGTGGATTTTGTAAGGAAAGCCAACACGGTGGCCTATGCAAAAAAAAAGATGTACTTCACAACCAAATGATCTCACACATGCATGACGAATAATCCTCCATCTACAAAATTAAACCACATGCATATATCTCATGAACGCCAGCTGTTACCTGGTTTCAGCTGGTAAACACTTCTTGCTCATGTGCCGGCAAGTCTACCACTACGTCTTCCACCTTGTTCCATATCGAGTTTGGAGAGCAAGCACCGTGCTAGCGCTTGCGATACTGTGCATGGTGTCGGTACGACCGGAAACGTGTGGTTCAGCATGTGCCGCCATGCCGTCGTGCCGGCATAATAGAAAATTGCATACAGGACGTGTTGGTTTGCCCAGGATCCTTCTAATGTATCTGATTTCGCTTGTCTCCGAATTTAAACCCCAGGTATGCAGGGACGGAGCCAGGGGTGCGAGCTGGGGCCCTGGCTCCCCCCATGCTGGAATTGTTTCGAAAATGCCCCTTGTTAATTTGTATATTCATCCCAAAATTTAGTCAAATTTACCAATATGGCCCCCTCCAAACTATTTTGTATGCAATTGGCCCCCCTGGTGTTTCAATCCTGGCTCCGTCCTTGCAGGTATGGTATGCTGGACCTAATCTTCTTCTCTGTGTGTCCTTCTAACCGCAGATATGTATTGTGTGTCCTTTCCACTTTGCCCTTCCAAGTTAAGTTTCAACGTCATCTGAACCGCGCCTTGATTGTTGGATGTCCTGGCGTCTCGAGTTTCTGTTGGGTTCGCTGATATCGTGCCTCCAATTCCCTGGGTGACGACCAATCGAGCATCGACGATGTATGGATTCCCTGGGCGACGGCGATCGAGCAATCTAAGAATTTCCAGCCGATCGATGGTTCCTTGCATCCATCCGGCGATAGGTCCTTGATAAAGCTGGTGCTATATGTTTGGGTGCATGATGACGACGGAGAATCGGGGATGATGCCGTCGATCGAGCTGGCCCAATAGTGTCTCGACCATAGCCTTGCCGAATCCCTGTGCATCTCCGGCCGATCGATGGAACATCGTGGACTGCCCGAAGTGTCAAACTCATGCAGGCCGACCTTCTCCATGTTTGGTTGCTCCGTCTTGTGATCGCCGGAGACATTGGCGTCACTGGCCGGCCGGCGTCGACTCACATCTCCTTCTTGACGTGCAGCGTTCCTGCATGCGGTGTTGTGCCGGCGACCGAAGGTGTGCGAGTTTGTGCTTCTGCCGTTATGGTTGCTGATATTATACGCATCATATCATGCGACGTTTACTTTTTTTTTTTTAGCCCAATGGGATGTTTCCTTGTGGCCCACGAACTGAAATCGGCAACTACACGGCTGTTTTTTCCCTCGTGCACGTATATGTTGCGAACGTGCCTCTCTTGAATTTCTCCTCAAGTTCGTTTGTCGCTTTTTTTTAGCCTCTCCTGAGGATACAAGCTGTAGTATTGTTCGGGATCCGTTTGTCGCTTGTGAACATTACGGAACGTATGCAGATGTCCTCCACGATGGGATTGCTTTTTTTTTTTTTGCTTTCATGGAGTTTCCAATCTGATGCACATGTGTTACCTGCCATAAAGGGAGGCCACGGCCATGCATATTCCCATGTAAGAGACGTGATCGATTATGTCTCACGTATTAGCCGCAGGACTCTCCGGATTGACCCAAATATACACGTATCCTTCTTAACTTTTCTTTTTAAATCCCAACCGTTCCTTTCTAGCGTTAAATCATGTCAAATCAGAGCCGTTAAATGTTTGTTGTTTTAATTATATAATAGATAGATTGATTGTGTGCTACCTTTAAAACCTTAAAAACTATTAAACCTTGTTTTTTGTTCCTGTTTTCGCTCACGTGGAAATATTAAATGACTTATTATTTCTCCATGTCGGATGGCTTTACCTCTTGATTTGCATACATAATGTGCTTGTCCCTAATGTTGCAAAAAGAGCAGGCAAACGGGTGCCCAGTCCACAAAACATAAATCACAACAAACACAATCAATCTCCTCACAATTTGTTCCTGAGAAATCAGTCCAAACATAGCTTGTGTAAACAAATAAGAAGAGGAATGTTTTCTTTTTTGTATGGAGCCGCTCTTCAAAGCTGCTTGACATGGAAAGATATTAAGTCATTATTAGAATTCGTTGACATAAACGTACAGCTCTCTCAAAATTATATTTTGAATACCTCTGGTGTACAAAATAAAAATCTCTAGCACATGAGTGATCCCTGATGACCCACAAGTGTAGGGGATCGCAACAGTCTTCGAGGGTAAATATAGCCCAATTTATTGATTCGACACTAGGGGAGCCAAAGAATATTTATGAGCCTTAACAACTGAGTTGTCAATTTAGCTGCACCTCAAAAGTATCTTGCTTGACACAATTTATTAGTAGTAACGAGGAGGAAATAGCAGCAGTAATGTGAAAGTTGCAGTAGCAGTAAAACGGTAGTAGCAATAGTAACAACGATTGAAAACGGATGTAGTAACAGTATTAAAAACACCGTAGGCACAGGGATGGATGTACGGGCGTTGCATGAATGATAATTGTCGTACATGCTTGCAATGAGAACTTGCACGACGTCTTTTGTCCTACCATCCCGTTGCTGCGGGGCCAATTTGGAACTAATGGTCATTAAGTTACTTGTTCTACCATGCACCGGAGCAAGCATTAACACGTGGTGGAAACATGTGATCCTCAAACTAAAGTCCATCCCCTCTGATATCCCAACCTGTCACCTTTGGGGTCTTGGGTTCCGGACAATAGCAAGTGTATACAACTCGTAGATATGATCCAAAGCAACATTATATTCATGAAAACATAACAAGTTCAAATCTGAAATCATGGCACTCGGGCCCTAAATAACAAGCATTAAGCACTCCAAGTTGTAACAACAATAATTAAAAACACTAGTGGATACTAGGCATCATGCCCTAACAATGTCGTGATCTATTACATGACTAATCACATCAAATCCCTAGCATCCCATCTGCCTACAGCAGGGAATTACTCACACATCAAAGTGGGAATCGTGGATGATTGATGGAGAGGTCTTGGCGATGACGATGGCGACGATCTCCCCTCCAATTCCGTCCCGGCAGGGTGCCAGAACAGGAACTTCTGTCTCCCGAACTAGCGTTCCGGGTGTCGGCGGAGCTGCGTATCGTATTTGGGAAAATCCTTCGGGGGTTCTCGGTTTCGGTGACGAAGTGACTTAAATACCGAAGGGGGGCTAGAGAGGTGGCCTAGGGCACTCAGAGGCCCACCAGGCACGGCTAGGGGGCCGCGCCTGGCACCCCTCTGGTGGCCCAGAGACCCCCCTCCAGCTGTCCTTCGGGTTCCGGGGGTCTTCGGTGAAAATATAATTTTGGTGAATTTTCTGGAATTTTCTGGGAAAGTTGATGTTCGGGGAATCATAACCCGGTAGGCCCATGAAGAGGGAAGCATGACCAGGCAGGAGGCTCGGCCAGGCCAGCTAACCATCAGCATGGGCCGGGTATCATTGATGGGCCAGCAAGCTTGTCGGTGACCCGACTTATACAGAGAAGATTCCAGAAGACCCGGAGGCAGTACACGCTGGGGAGTCCAAGACTTGGAGAGCACGAAGATTAGAAGAGATAGAGTAGGATTCCGAGTTCGTGGAGAACCCGGCTTACCTTGTATAGAACCAGGAGACCCGGCAGTTTATATAATCAGGTTCCTAGGTCATCGTTAGACAAGCTTTTCATATCGCCCAAGTCCCATGAGATGAGAGATCATCGCTACCAAGCAAACCATTGTAACCCTAATATCGAGATCCGGCTCTGTTGTCGTAGCCGAGTTATCGAGATCGAGATCAATAACAACATAGCAGGAAGTAGGTCTTTATCTCCTATGGAGAGGCTGAACCTGGGTAAACCTTTTGTCCCCGCAGAGCTAAACAATCTCCCAGACGCCAGTTTCGCCTTGCCACTCAACTCTAGTTACCCTATGGTAACATCTACCGTGATAACCCCACGACAGTTGGCGCCCACCGTGGGGCCTACGTCCAAAGGTGTCATCATCATGGGAGAAGCTTTGCAAGGCATGAAGAACCTCATTTTTGGCGAGGTTACCACCAATTCACAAGGAAAGTCCATCGTCGACGATTTCGGCTGGGGGCCGGAATCAGATCTGCTAGAATCAGGTGATGTTATTCCAATTGGCAAGATTAATGTTTTCGTTGGTATGGTACATGCAATTAGATCTGCTAGTGATGAAGAATATGAATCTGTGTCAGGATTCGCCACGCTCATCCAATCTGACGGAGAAGAATCCGTAGGCACGACAGAAGTCGGGTCACAATTGGTCATGCACGAGGAACGGTCAGGAAAGCCAGCATGCATCCCGGGTGACGCAATGGAGCATGAGGAAGACTCGGAATCGATCTTGCCCCTGTTTGAAACCCGGTATGGATACGAGGCTGAAGAGGAAGACGAGGAGGAGTTGGAGTCCTTCCCAAGTCCAATCAGGAGGGTGGCCGTGTACACAGCTCCCTCGAGCAACACATCAGCAACACCATCGGCTGCAAACCTGCCAGGCACATCCCCGGGTCAGCAGCAACAGCAGCCACTTCCACCAGTTTTGGAGAGGGCGGATGGAGAATTGGTTTCAGTATCAGATGAAAGAGACAACACGTCGCAGTACAGGAACAGCTTTGGTTTTCTCGACAACCGGGCTCATGCAGAAGAAAGAAGTAACCTGGCCAGCGCTCCTACATTGTTCAGCAATGGTTTGGTCCTAGATCCAACAGTACTTACAAGGGTGATTACCCTAGAAAATGCAGCAGCGCGGGCCATCGAGTTAGATACTGCGCGCAGGGCATTGGAGCAGGTGCGTAGGGATGCAGCAGCAGAGAAACAGCAGATGGAAGCTAGAGCAAAGCAAATTGAAGAGCAAGAGAATCACCTTAACGAGAGGACAAGAGTTCACTAGAGAAGGTATCAAAGCCGCCTGGCTCCAGGAGAAAATATCATAAATCCAGCGGCGCTATTCAATACACTAGTACAGAACGACACATCGGAAACGGGCCAAAAAGCCCATCGGAAACGGAAAAAGGGTCCGTGTCCCCGACCCTGTCACTGATGTGAAGGCTCTCATTGGCAACGGACAAGAAAAACCGTCACCGATGAGGCTTGATTTTGGCTACGGTTGCCATCCATTCTCCGTTGCCGATGTATCTGGACATCAGAAACGGAGATTCTGTTTTACTCGTTTGCATTGAGGTTTTTTCGTAAGCCTACAGCAGCAATACAGTTACCAATTGACATTCAAAATATCACAGCAGAAGCACAAAGTTGCTAGCAAAACCGTTCATAACTTATATAACAATTGTGACCATTACATAGCATCAAAAGATGAGTTACACATGCTTCGCTAATCCTATCATTCTCATGCCTCCCTAAACTGCAGCTAAGGCTTGCTCCCTAAACACACATCCACAAAATAGCCGGAGAAACTGAAAAAACAGAAACTACACCAAGCCAAATTGCCAAATTCTTCGTATTGAGGCTTGCTCCATCTTGGACGGTGTCACCGAAATATAATAACATCACCGCTGTGACATTTCGGCCACACTGTCCAAGACACTCTTAATTAAAAAAGTGTTTTGAACAGTGCAGCGAAACGTCACAACAGCGACGGTTCACGGATATGATCCCACTTTATAAGTAGCACATTGAAAGTTTGTTCGGATCAGCTTTGTGCTTCTGGATAAAAATACATGGATTGATAGTTAGAGAAGAGCCAAAATATGATGCTACATGACATAGATATAATTTAATGTGAAAACAGTTGACACCTTTAGGCGCCTATATCCATGTGCTTGCAGTCCGATCAAACGATTTGGAGGCATAACTTGAAGGTGATGTTTCCTTCAAGAGCCTCACCATTTTTTATACAGTGTCGTCAAAATACTATTTCTTCATACACTAGCTATACAAAACAATAACGAGGATTAGCACATTGACAAAAAGTTGTGACTGGATCTATTCATCATCGGTAGTACTAGAAAGATTTGAAATTAATTCACCCTACTAGACTTTAAAATAGTGCAAGATACTAGACAAGTTTTCTATATACTAGACAAGTTTTCTAAGCTAGACTAGAAAACTAGACAGAAACAATAAAGTGCAAGATACTAGACGAGTTTTCTATGTACTAGACAAGCTCTATATACTAGACAAGTTCTATATAAAACCAATTGATGAACTAGTTCATGAGCTGAGCGATTTAGACCTCATATTTTCTTCTCCGTGGACGGCGCCTCAAGATCGGCCACCTCCTCCTCCGTGGACGGCGCCTCCAGATCGGCCACCTCCTCCACCGTGGACGGCGCCTCCAGATCGGCCACCTCCTCCTCCGTGGACGGCGCCTCCACATCGGCCACCTCCTCCACCATGGACGCCACCTCCTCCACCAGGGACGTCGCCTCTAGATCGGCCACCTCCTCCTCCGTCGACGGCGGCCTCCAGATCGGCCTCCGTTGACGGCGGATCCGCCACAACTGCTGCATCACCACCCTACGAATGATCTGTTCCAGCTCCGCGTGGCCTGGACACGGGGCACCACCGGAGGTGATCAGCCTGACGCGCTCCAACACCTGCCGCATCACAGCCGCCTCCAGATCTGCCCTATCACGAACAGATGCAGCTAGATCGGTGCGGCCGCTAGAGCCGCGGCTGCGATGGCGAGATCTAGAAGCGCCGGCAGAGGAAGCCATGAGAGAGTGAGGAGAGTAAAAAGCTACAATGTGCGGCGGCTAGGGTTGAAAGATGGACAGTGAGGGATTGAGAATGAGACTGATGGGGCTTGCTTCGCCAGTACATTTATAAGCACCCAATTGGCAACGGACATTTTATATAACCGTTTCCATTGGACACAAGTTCACAACTACTATGTGCTACTGATTTCCGTAGCTGCATACGAACATAATACATTCTACTGATTTTCAAAGTGCATATGAACCTAATATATTGTACTGATTTGCATAGCTGCATATGAATCTAATACATTCTACTGATTTTCATTGCTGCATACAAGTTCACACCTAACAGCAGCACACAAACACACAAAATCATTCTAGCAATGCTCATAAGAACATTTAACTGAGCTATTTCTGTTCCTTTATGCCGCTCCTTGCGCACAGCAACAACATGGTCAGATTTAGTCGATGTGTTTGTTGGGCTCCATGCCAAACCAGCTAGAGCTGCTGCAGTGTGCGGTTTCATTTCCATGTTCGCCTTCTTGACTATCAAGGCTACATTTTCCAGCTCTGCAGATTCCACTTCGACACCATTAGCAAGCAGCATCTCAACATAATCTTCAATCCAAAAAAAATAATCACAGCTCCCAGAATACTCTTCGCCCCTCCCCTGCGAAATGGTAAATCGAATCCAGAGGCAAATCAGCATCACACATAGAATAGAATCAATCAAAACTGGTCGAAGCGTCGAACTAACCCTGTGATTTCGACACTTGTAGTAGATCCGGCCTGGGTTCAGATCCGAACGCGACACTCGACGAATCACGTTCCGACAGCGGCAGCAAACACACTTCACAAGCGGCAGATCTGACCCGGCCCCGGCGGCGCAGGAGGAGGACGCATTTGATCTCCCCGACGAGCTCATGCTCTTGGCCATGGAGGACACGAGTGCGGAGTAAAAACAAGCTGGAGCGGAGGAACAAGGGCGAATCGATAGTCTTTTATAATATCCAAGATAGTGCTAAAAAAGGAATTTTATATACGCAACCTCACCAATGGTTGTATACAAATGTCCGATGCCATTGAAGAACATATCGCACACGGAGTCGAAAGAAACTCCGTTACCAACATATCGGCAACGGTTAATAATTCGCGACCGTTGCCTATGAAGGCGGGACGCGGGCCAGCTTGCCTAGCGGGGCGGGTTTTCTCACGCGGAAAGCGCGATTCTCCGTCGCCTAACTCGTGCCGTTTCCATAGAGGGGTATCGGATGTGTCGTTCTGTACTAGTGATACCCCGGTGGATCAACCTATTGTTGCGCCTCAAGCTGTCCCAGTTGTCAGAGCAAGTGCAGGACCAAACAGAAGTACCAGGGGAGCCGGTGTCATGGCGGCCGGGTTACCGGGTTTACTCGCCGGAGGAGCCGGGGGAAATCTGGGTCTGCCACCGCGTACACCAAGGTTCCACACGCCGGCGGGTCATTATTCCAATCCAGCGGATAACGTGTATGCAGCAACATTAGCACTTGACCGTATTCCACTTGGAGACTCACCTGCAGAGATTGAAACCTGGCGTGCCATTGATATGTTACGTACCGCAGTGGTTCAACAAGTTCAGTATTCAAAGGATAAAAGTGCGCTTCACTCCACAACTTATAACAGCAAGCATACCAAGAGCCGCCACGGTGAAACCCCGCCGCAAGCCGGGTTAGCCGCGGTGCAGCAGCAGAACCAGAATAATCAGCAACATCAACCTGTCCCACCAGTATCGGTGGCCCAACAAATAGTTAACGTATCGTGTGCAAGACGAGCGGCCAGCGCAAACCCGGCGGTACCTGTTGCAGGAACACCGCAAGGAGGACACGGCGCTGTACCAGCAGCAACATCCAAAACTTCACCAGGTAATAACAATTTCTTAGCAAGTTCTTCTAACTTAGCTGGGCCAAAGTGTCTTTCAGATGCCATTAGAGCGGAGCCTTTTCGTGAGAAGTTCAAGGAGCCTAGCAAGATATCCAATTATGAGCCGAGCATGGACCCGGCAAGTTGGTTGAGCAGTTATGAGATGGCAATGTGTATACACAACACCAGGGAGAACGTTTGTGCAAAGTATATGTATTTGATGATGAGTGATGGAGCAGCAAAGTTGTGGTTCAAAAATTTACCAGAGAAATCCGTTAATTCCTGGGACGAGTTAAAAACAGTTTTCACCAAGCACTTTCAAGGTACATGCAAGTGTTTGTTCTCTATTGAAGAACTTGATCGCTGTGTACATGTGACACCCCTCCCTGGCACATATCACCAGAGAGGCGGTCGTCCCGTGCGCCAGCCCAAGATATCTGGCCGCACGTCGCGACAGTGCAACATAGTGGAAATCATTACACAATCAGGCACAAGAAGTGCTACAAATGGTTTACAAGGCCATCAAGGCATGACAGAATATCAAGGCAAGTATGGCTCAGGACAGAGTTTAACTGGCAGCGGAAGACAACTAAGGCAACGGCTTGGAGCGGCTCCACTCCACAGGCATCTGGCTGGGCTACTGATCCTAGCACGCTCTTGCTCCAAATCCTTGCTAAGGTGGAAGATGGTTCCTCGACAATATCTGGCCACAAACACAAGGCCCGTGAGTACATTGGTATGCACTCAGCAAGAATCGCCACTTACTACAAATAATCCAACAATCATGCAACAGGATATACATTTGAAATAAAATCCTACAACATGGCAAGTGTCTACTATAGGTAGATCAATATAATAACATAAAGGTAGCATGGCATCACAAGCAAAACATGGCATAAGCAAACAACGGGGTATCACCAGTACAGAGTCCAAGCCAGGTGGGGTTGGATCGTATACTGGCAATCATACAAGGAAGTTACCTGTGACGAGTATAAACGAGTGTGCCTGTTGGTATCAAGTAACACAACAACTCATATCAACACAGCTAGGCACTCTGGCCTCTAGCCTCACGAGGCTTATCTCATCTGTCAACACTGCTAGGCCCACTGGCCTTATCACATTTGTTATCTCAGGTAACATTCCCTGCATCATCTTATTGTTTATTAAGTGAAGTCAGGTCGTTCTTTAATTATTTCAAACAAATCTTAAGTTTAACCTCCGGACACGACAAAGACACACAGTGTGACCGACACTGAACTATTGTTCCATATCCCTGGAACGGGGCTAGCTTGCTAGGTTGATGCTCTCGAGAGTTTGCTTTACCACCTTTCAGAATGCACCCCACTCAGCCGGCACCTCGGGTTTATCACGCCCAAAGTCGTACTAAGCAAAATACACTCTCGTGACGGTCCACCTGCTGGGACACTCTCCGGCCCCACCCTATACACGTGGTACAACGGGCAAGTAAGTCTGGCACATATCCCTCGGTGCGACCGAGTATGCCTAGCTCCGGACTCCTTACCGCGAGTCACTCGACTGCGCCCAATGGATGGTGCAAAAGAGGCTCAACAACCTACTAGGTCACGGTTTCCATGGGACAATGGTGGTATCGCATGCAAGGGTTCAGATTAGTGGCACTATGAATAGACCTTATCGTTGTTTGGAGGGATGTTTCATTTAATCAAGTTCCATCATTCACAAGTCCAAACAAGGAGGCTTAGTCCAACACAACAACCACAATAACAGAACAATATAACATCAACAACAAAACGTTAGCAACACAATATTTCAAGAATAGTTGTTGTTTGTATTGCACGGGTGACTACAGCGGCGATTCCGCCGACCAGCGCCATCACAGATCAATACAAAGGTAGCACAGGTGGTTTTGCGTTGACCGGGTGACTGTCACGGCGATTCCGCCGACAAGCGCCACCACAGATCAACTACAAATATAGTTTAGTTGGTTTGCGTCGACCGGGTGACTATCGCGGCGATTTCGCCGACAAGCGCCGCCACAGATCAACAACAAAATATAGTTTAGTAGGGCATGTAGTCTCAAAAAAAATGAACCGAAAAGCAATCATAAGAAAGAAAGCATCTATTCCACTCGAGCATTACCTCGACGTGGTGTCAGCAATCTTGGCAAAAAGAACCAAATTGAAAGCAAATGTCCCAAGCGTCGCAGTCCAGGCGGGCATACGCCAACCACGTTTGATGGAGGGAGAAGAAGCAAATAATTCTTTTGGCAAATGCCCCCAACTCCGAGGATCATAAGACGACTTTCGTCTGCTCCTCACCTCGGCGAAGAAGAAGAA
Organism: Poa pratensis; assembly: GCA_947311845.1. NCBI lineage: Eukaryota > Viridiplantae > Streptophyta > Magnoliopsida > Poales > Poaceae > Poa > Poa pratensis. Next base: position 14,908,206 of record CAMZMU010000100.1, on the reverse strand, counting down.
GCAAACAAAGCCACGCAAGTGCGAGGCGCACAATTAATTCACACGTCACTCTAATGCATACATGGATGATGAATAAAACATGGCAGGAGCAATATTCGAAATAACATATTGAACACAACAATAACAGACCGTCATAATATATATACCGAACGTAGACAAACATAAACACTTGGCCTGGCAATAAGTAAATAACAAACCACATTGCGGGACAGCTCATAGCAAGGGATTAGCTTGCCTGCGAAGATGGGGATCCACTGGGCTTGGAAAGGTCGGGGTGATTCCACGGCGTAGGGCAGCGATAGCCCCGTTCCACGGACTCCGGGATGCACGTATAAAAGGGCACCCCATAGAACTATTTTGGAACAAGATGAAATCAGTACCACAGGGTAGATCTCTCCAAAATACGAATTTAGGAATTTGAATCACCTAAATCGGACCTACGGTGTAAAAGATATTGGCGTTTGAAGTTTGTGTCACCGGAAAAAAGAAAAACAGACGCTCGGGAAAAAAACTGCACGACCGCGTCGGCCGCGCGGCTGGGCCGTTGCTGGGCCGTCTCGCGCCTGCGCGCACGCTGCGCTGTGCACTGGGCTGGGCCGCTGACGGACCTCCTGGGCTGGGTTGCTGCTGGACCGAAGAAGACGTTCGCAACGGAAGGAACGGAAAAAAAATGACGACGAACGGATCGACGCCGGTCGTCTCTTCCTCGCGCGGGGAGACCAGCACGGGCGGGTGCGACTCCAGCGCCGGCCGCTGGTCTCGCCGGCCGGCTGGCCGATGGAGGGAACGGAGCGGCGACGGGGCCGCGGCCGGGGAGGGGCTCGGGGACGAGGTCGACGCCTTCTTGAGCGCGCACGGGAGGCGCGGGAGGCCGTCTGCCGCCGGGCTCGGCCGTTGCGGAGGCGAGCACGGACGGCTCCTCCGTCGTGCTGCACGGCCAGCTCGGGGACGGCAGGGCTGCGGTCGCCGCAAGGAGCGGCTCCGGAGGGGAGGGCCAGGAGGCAGGGGAGATGCTCGGCGCGAGCAACGCGACGAGCGTGAGCTCGGCCGCTTCGGCCATGGCGGCCACGATTTTGGGGAGAGGTTTTTTGTGGTCTCCTCTCACGTTCATGCACCGAACGAGGAGGCAGGGGGAGAGGGAATGGGTGCGGCAGCTCGGGAACGGGCTAGGGGGTCTCCTTATGTGGCTAGGGGGAGAGGGAGCACCGACGGTCACCGGTGCACCAACTTAGCTCCAACAATTAAATGGAGAGGATAGGGATGAGGGGAGGATATGGCTGCCGAGCTGGGGCACAATGAAGCACGTGGGTGTACTGGTGTAGGAGGGTTGGACCGGGGTGTTAGCGCTAAGCAGTTTTAGGTCACGCCGAAGCATGCGTCTAGGGCGCGACACGAGCGGCATCGTCGCGTTCCCGGTGACTCGGGAGTCCAAACTGAAAAAGGTTTGTACCACTGGTTTCGCAAGGACAAGACCAGGACAACCAAACAAGAATCCCTCAAGGATTCCAAACTTCGCAGAGTATGATTTTCAGAAAACTAAAGGCACCAAATGTGCTCGATGAAATGACAGGGGCCTTGCACATCTCAGAAAAATTCCCCAAATTTACCACTGGGTTTACTTGGTACTAGGAGAGTGTCCATGGAGTATGAGCTCAAATGGGTATAGGGAAATTGGGTTTCCACATGATGTCCAAAAATGGACACAATGGCATGGTTATACAAAAGTGGCTTTGCCAAAAGGATATGGGCTGATCTACTGGATGTGTGTGTCTATTATATGTGTGATCATATCTGCTAAGTATCATGGCCATATGAATTATTTGGCTATGGGTTGCTTTGGAGGTTGCCAGATGGCATCATTTTTGGCTTACAAAGGAAGTGGTTAAAACATTGCTCAAATGGGTCTGGCACCAAAAGGTGAAAGGTAGGGAATGTAAAAATATTCATCCCCTGAATTTATCAGAATTTATGGAGATGCCTAGCTTGACTCAAACATTTCTGGACCAGAAATGGCATTTTGGAAAATAATGCCCAACTTGGAAATATTGCACTGGAGTATGCATTATTTTTGCATGGAATGTCTTCATATGGATATGGGAGTCCTCTGGTATTTTTAGTGGAATTTCTCTAGCTATGGAAATAGGCTTCCCTTTTGTAGGTGGAGAAAAGGGTTTAAAAGGTTTAATAATTAGGGCTAGGGTTTTCGAGAGAAAACCTAAGCAACAAAAATTATCACGGGTGTTGGAGTGGTTCGTGGATCACCGGGAAATTTTGAGAGAGCAATTCCCAAGTCAAATCATCCTCAAAAGATTTCAAGAAACATTTAGTAAAAGAGAAAAAGTTTTTCAGGTGTCAGAAAACACCGCTAAAATTAGGTTTGAATTTTCGGGGTGTTACAGACCTTCCCCCTTAAAAGAATCTCCTCCTCGAGATTAAGGAGGTTACACAAGATAATTCTTGAACGATCCATTTATACCCCAATTAAAACTTTTTCTACAAAAAATACTAGCACTTAATGTATCCGAAGAGATCCACACTCAAACGATTATTATTAAAATCATATATTTTAAAAGTATGATATTTCTACCATACTCCATGCATTTAAAAGAATGGCATGGCAGGGGCTCACTCAATTAAATCATAGGACCTACTAGCATGTTTATTAAATTAAATCTAAGGTTTTTGCTCAACCAGATATAAACATGGCAAGATCAAACAAGATTTACAACCAAACTATCAACCAACCACCAAAGATTTATTTTAGGCGAACTATTGCCACAAGTTTGGGAAAACAAAAGTTTACTGTTTTATTTTAGAAAAGCTGTATATTCATTTTCATGCATATACAGGTTTTGAAAAATACACAGGGTTTCTTTTTAAAAGAAAACATCAGTGCCACCAATAATTGGTTTACAGACATAGTGGAATTTCCCCAAAAATTAATTTGCAAGGGTTTTTCCCTAAAAGATACTGGAAAGGCGAGATATTCGGTCTTGGATAAAGGATAGAAGCACACGGAGGCTATCTGTTCACTCACTGACATGTGGGACCGGGGTCCACTTGGCAGTCTCCTTCTCCCTTTCTATCTTCTTCTTCCTCGCGCTCCCTCGCTCTGTCCACGGCCGGTTCTCAGAGCGCAGAGCACTCCACTTCGGTACTGCTGCGTGTGCGGTCCGTCGATGCAGCGGCCATCACGGCTTTGGGGAGCAAAGCATCGACCTTTCGCGCCATCGGGCGAGCACTGCTCGCGATTCTTTCCCTTTTCCCACGCAACGCGGTGCCGAGGCGCGGCATCCGAGCTCCGGCTATAAATCGGAAATCTCCGAAATTCTTCTCGTCCTCATCCCAACCATGAGCTTCATTCACGATTTCTTCAAAGCCTACTACGAGATGCTGGAGGGAGCTAGCGGGCTTCGTCGAGCATGTTATCATTGTCGTGCTCTTCGGGATCTGGTCTTCGGTGGTGATTGCGCTGCTGCTGGCGGCGGTGGTCGTCTTGATCCACGGCCAGTTCAATTGGTGGTCGGGCACTGGTGGTGGAGCTGCGGCGGAGGGGCAAGCTGTAGCAGAGGGGCACGCTGTGCCAGAGGGGCAAGCTGCGGCGGGGGAGCAAGCGGCGGCGGAGGAGCAAGCGGCGGCGGAGGAGTACGGGCACGCTGCGGCGGAGGAGCAGGCTGCGGCGGAGGAGCAGGCTGCGGCAGAGGAGCAGGCTGCGCCGCCGGTGGCTGTTCTTCCGGCAAGAGGGGAGTAGGCCGCTCGAGCCGTCCGTCGCCGTTGCGCGGTCCACGACACAGCATCGGGTGAGCCTGGCTCGTCCTCTGGTGACGCCGTGGAGCGTGAGAGGGAGTAGAATTTCTGGGGTGCCTTTGCATCCGCACTGAGTAGTTGTAGTGTTCTACGTTGGGGTAGAACTTGTATCCTTTGATTCTGAAATTTCCCTTCTGTACTGAACTTAGTGGATGTAACAAATTCGTCTTCTCTGATGAACTGGAATAAGATTTGCATTTCTGAACTTTTTCTCAGCTGCCACTAATCTAGTCTTGCAGCACAGATAGAATTGCAGAGGCACTAGCATACAGATTGGAGAACTGGCTATACTAAGAAAATATCTTTATAGAAAATAAACCTCCATTACAAGCAAACTCAAAAAAACAAACAACCTCACTGATTCTCACCCATCACATACCAGCGCCACTCAGGCTAACTAAAACTGGGTTCTACTCCACTTGATGGTCCCTGGTAGTTGGTGGAGCGCGGCCGAGACGAAGAGTGGTGTCCACATCTCCATCTCCCGCGGGGTGGGGAATCACAGGCACGCCTTCGGGTACCGCACCCCGTGCTTTGATGAACTTGTGAACTGTAGTTGCTGCTCCTGCCATGACGGCATGGAGACTGGGTCCTGGCGCATCGCCCGGGACTGGGAGCTCCTGACTCCGATCTTGTAGGAGGGAGGAAAGGTTCCTCGATTCCTTAAGCTACAGGCTAACGTGGATAAGGTTGCGCCTAGTGGCCACGAGTTCCTCCAACAGGGAATCGCAGAGCATCGACATTGCTACTCCATAGGCGACGGTGCTGATAATGGCAGGGTCGGCTTCTCCGTTGGTGGAGGTTTGGATCAGCTCTGCACCAGGCAGGGGCCTAGCTGGGAAAAAGCGGAACGCTCGACTTTGCGCTCTCGCCGGCTCTGAGTGCCGGAGACGAGCGAGGCCTTCCTAGGCTGCTTTCTGGATGGTTTGACTCAGAGTAGGCATGTTCCTACCACGGATCACGTAGGGCTGCTTCGGGCCGGAAGGGTATGGACTGATGTGTACGTCTGCTCGAAAGTCACCCCTAGGAAATGGGACTGAACTTTTGAACACGACATAACGAGGGCGAGCATGGCAACCGAGGAGATCACAGACTTTTCTAAGGACCAGTGGAAAGCCGAGGTGTTCATCGGCGGTGGTTTCTAGGAGGATGGAGGGCATCACCGGCGGTTCACTCGGGGCTTTGGGACTGGGTCAAGACATGAGGGCAAGGTTTCGCGGCGGGGTTCTACTTCGATGGCCAGGGTGGGGATAAATGGCAGCTAGGACTGGGGTCTCATATAAGCTGGGCTGTGTCGGGTCCTTCTCTTGGAAGAAACCGGCGAGCCTCTCTCAGGGAATGGGACAAGTCCTACTGCACCTTACTGTGGACCGACACCAGCCATGCCGGTTAGGCGGAGATGGGTTAAATCCATCGTCTCACTGTTGGGCAGAAGTAAGGTGGGGTTTTCCATGCAAGGGTAGTCTACAGCCAGCCTGGTGCTCTGATACCACATCTGTGACACCCCTCCCTGGCACATATCACCAGAGAGGCGGTCGTCCCGTGCGCCAGCCCAAGATATCTGGCCGCACGTCGCGACAGTGCAACATAGTGGAAATCATTACACAATCAAGCACAAGAAGTGCTACAAATGGTTTACAAGGCCATCAAGGCATGACAGAATATCAATCCAAGTATGGCTCAGGACAGAGTTTAACTGGCAGCGGAAGACGACTAAGGCAACAGCTTGGAGCGGCTCCACTCCACAGGCATCTGGCTGGGCTACTGATCCTAGCACGCTCTTGCTCCAAATCCTTGCTAAGGTGGAAGATGGTTCCTCGACAATATCTGGCCACAAACACAAGGCCCGTGAGTACATTAGCATGCACTCAGCAAGAATCGCCACTTACTACAAATAATCCAACAATCATGCAACAGGATATACATTGGAAATAAAATCCTACAACATGGCAAGTGTCTACTCTAGGTAGATCAATATAATAACATAAAGGTAGCATGGCATCGCAAGCAAAACATGGCATAAGCAAACAACGGGGTATCACCAGTACAGAGTCCAAACCAGGTGGGGTTGGATCGTATACTGGCAATCATACAAGGAAGTTACCTGTTATGAGTATAAACGAGTGTACCTGTTGGTATCAAGTAACACAACAACTCATATCAACACAGCTAGGCACTCTGGCCTCTAGCCTCACGAGGCTTATCTCATCTGTCAACACTGCTAGGCCCACTGGTCTTATCACATTTGTTATCTCAGGTAACATTCCTTGCATCATCTTATTGTTTATTAAGTGAAGTCAGGTCGTTCTTTAATTATTTCAAACAAATCTTAAGTTTAACCTCCGGACACGACAAAGACACACAGTGTGACCGACACTGAACTGTTGTTCCATATCCCAGGAACGGGGCTAGCTTGCTAGGTTGATGCTCTCGAGAGTTTGCTTTACCACCTATCAGAATGCACCCCACTCAGCCGGCACCTCGGGTTTATCACACCCAAAGTCGTACTAAGCAAAATACACTCTCGTGACGGTCTACCTGCTGGGACACTCTCCGGCCCCACCCTATACACGTGGTACAACGGGCAAGTAAGTCCAGCACATATCCCTCGGTGCGACCGAGTATGCCTAGCTCCGGACTCCTTATCGCGAGTCACTCGACTGCGCCCAATGGATGGTGCAAAAGAGGCTCAACAACCTACTAGGTCACGGATTCCATGGGACAACGGTGGTATCGCATGCAAGGGTTCAGATTAGTGGCACTATGAATAGACCTTATCGTTGTTTGGAGGGATGTTTCATTTAATCAAGTTCCATCATTCACAAGTCCAAACAAGGAGGATTAGTCCAACACAACAACCACAATAACAGAACAATATAACATCAACAACAAAACGTTAGCAACACAATATTTCAAGAATAGTTGTTGTTTGTATTGAACGGGTGACTATGGCGGCGATTCCGCCGACCAGCGCCATCCCAGATCAATAAAAAGGTAGCACAGGTGGTTTTGCGTTGACCGGGTGTCTGTCGCGGCGATTCCGCCGACAAGCGCCACCACAGATAAACTACAAATAGAGTTTAGTTGGTTTGCGTCGACCGGGTGACTATCGCGGCGATTCCGCCGACAAGCGCCGCCACAGATCAACTACAAAATATAGTTTAGTAGGGCATGTAGTCTCAAAAAAATGAACCGAAAGGAATCATAAGAAAGAAAGCATTCATTCCACTCGAGGATTACCTCGACGTGGTGTCAGCAATCTTGCCAAAAAGAACCAAATGGAAAGAAAATGTCCCAAGCGTCGCAGTCCAGGCGGGCATATGCCAACCACGTTTGACGGAGGGAGAAGAAGCAAATAACTCTTTTGGCAAATGCCCCCAACTCCGAGGATCATAAGACGACTTTCGTCCGTTCCTCACCTCGGCGAAGAAGAAGAAGCAAACAAAGCCACGCAAGTGTGAGGCGCACAATTAATTCACATGTCACTCTAATGCATACATGGATGATGAATAAAACATGGCAGGAGCAATATTCGAAGTAACATATTGAACACAACAATAACAGACCGTCATAATATATATACCGAACGCAGACAAACATAAACACTTGGCCTGGCAATAAGTAAATAGAAACCACATTGCGGGACGGCTCATAGCAAGGGGTTAGCTTACCTGCGAAGACGGGGATCCACTGGGCTTGGAAAGGTCGGGGTGATTCCGCGGCGTAGGGCAGCGATAGCCCCGTTCCACGGACTCCGGGATGCACGTATAAAAGGGAACCCCATAGAACTATTTTGGAACAAGATGAAATCAGTACCACAGGGTAGATCTCTCCAAAATACAAATTTAGGAATTTGAATCACCTAAATCGGACCTACGGTGTAAAAGATATTGGCGTTTGAAGTTTGTCTCTCCGGAAAAAAGAAAAACAGACGCTCGGGAAAAAAACTGCACGACCGCGTCGGCCGCGCGGCTGGGCCGTTGCAGGGCCATCTCGCGCCTGCGCGCACGCTGCGCTGTGCACTGGGCTGGGCCGCTGACGGACCTCCTGGGCTGGGCTGCTGCTGGACCGAAGAAAACATTCGCCATGGAAGGAACGGAAAAAAAGGACGACGAACGGGTTGACGCCGGTCGTCTCTTCCTCGCGCGGGGAGACCAGCATGGGCGGGTGCGACTCCAGCGCCGGCCGCTGGGCTCGCCGGTCGGCTGGCCGACGGAGGGAACGGAGCGGCGACGGGGCCGCGGCCGGGGAGAGGCTCGGGGATGAGGTCGACGCCTTCCTGAGCGCGCACGGGAGGCGCGGGAGGCCGTCTGCCGCCGGGCTCGGCCGTGGCGGAGGCGAGCACGGACGGTTCCTCCGTCGTGCTGCACGGCCAGCTCGGGGACGGCAGGGCCGCGGTCGCCGCAAGGAGCGGCTCCGGAGGGGAGGGCCAGGAGGCAGGGGAGATGCTCGGCGCGAGCAACGCGACGAGCGCGAGCTCGGCCGCTTCGGCCATGGCGGCCACGATTTTGGGGAGAGGTTTTTTGTGGTCTCCTCTCACGTTCATGCACCGAACGAGGAGGCAGGGGGAGAGGGAATGGGTGCAGCAGCTCGGGAACGGGCTTGGGGGTTGTCATGTCTCGATGCACGAACACCGGGAGTAGAGGATACCCCCTTTTAGGTTCAGCGCAGGACGCGAAGGAGGCTGAGAATCGTCTTCGTGGGCGGAGTCGGGATCAAGCTCTCCTCTCCACGATCGAGGCATGCAACCAAAGGGACACAAGGAGCTACCTAGGTTCAGGCCGCTCGGAGGCTAAAAGCCCTACTCCTGCATGTCTGGATTGATGGGTTCATCATAGTATGGCTTACAATGGAGTCCTTCGGGCAGGGTACCCGGAAGGGTTTTGGCTGGAGGTAGAAGAAGGACAGATCCTGACCCGGAGGAGATCACCTTCCTCTCTACCTTGGCAGCCCTAGTCTAGTCTTGCTCTGGTTCCACTTGTGTTCCGTCCTCCCCTCTCATCGTGCCTTGGTCCTCCTTTTATAGGCCAAGGGGTTGCCACAGGGCACGTGAGGGGCATGAGGGGCCTTCGGGGTGAAGGACCCTCCCGGCTGGTTTAGGGGAGACGTGGCCTCTCCTCAGCCTAGCGTCTCCTTTGGGTTAGGTGGGAGCGTCCGCCTTGGAGTGAACAGTGGCTGACACAGCCACGGGCTGTGCTCCCTGCCCGTGCTACCTTCGCCTTGCTTCCCAAGTCTTCTGAGGTCTTCCAGCATGAGGTGCAGTGCTTATCCACAGCGGTGCAGGGAGGAACCCGAGAGGGAGCCCAGCCTCCTGCCGGGAGCTCGGACCCTCGGGTCTTCCGCGTCTTCTGGCTTGATTCGAGGACCCGGCAGGCCCGCAGGACCGGAGCCCTCTGCTGGTGTAGGCCTTGCTTGGCCTTCGCGGGGTCGAAAGGTGAACCCGCCAGCTTGACTTGGTTCTTGGCCTTGTCCATCTTCGTCTTGGGCCCACAGGGAGTGGACCCACTTTGGCAGCACTAGGGGAACCCCATGTTCCACTGCTGCGACAGTAGCCCCCGGGCATGGTCCCGGCGGCTCATGCTCCAGCTGCTGGGGCTATGGCCTAAAGATAGGTCAAAGTGGGTCCCGGGCAACTGGTCTCCTTGGTTTGCTTCATTGATGGCCTTGACGGTCTTGGAGCTACTCCACTCGGGGGAGTAACTGCAACGGCCTCCTCGATTCCCAGAAACGAAGAACGCGAGGAGACGCCTGACGGAGACGCCGCCGAGGCAATAAAAGCAGGGCGCGCCCCTTGCATTCTCATCCAATTCCTTCCCATCCCAGCTCCGGGCCTCCTCACAAGTCACCAGCTCCAATGGCGAGAGTGAAAAGGGGAGTTGGGCGTCCTCGTTCGTCTTCAGCTGCTGCAGAGGATGGCCCTTCCGCTCGTGGACGGGCCGCTCCGCAAGGTCGTGGAATTCGCGGTCGCGGCGGCCGTGGGGCCGCAGCTCCACTGCTCCTCCTCCTAGGAGCATGGTTCATACCGGCTTCGCGCCGTTCGAGTTCATCGTGGATCTGAACCACAGGCCTCGCAGCCGGCTTCTCCTCCCGGATTCCTTTGCGATGGCGACGGAGGACATCAATCCCACCGGCTTCTGGTTGCAGGTGGAAGGATGCCCCAATGGCCCCTCCTGGGCCTTCACGGAGCATACTGCCCCTGGCGCCATGCTCCTGGGTCAAGTGTGGAAGTCGTTCTCCCGCGCCCGCCGCCTGTCCCGGGGGCAATGCTTGGCGTTCCGGTTCGACGGGGACGTGACGCTCTTCGTGAAGATCTTCGGTGTCGACGGCGGACGCGCGGAGTGATGCGCGGAGAGCAGCAGCGGCAGCTCGAGCTCCTACGACGAGGATGAAGATGAGGAAAGCTCATCTGACATCAAGGTCGAGGGGAGCTCGTCTTCTTGAAGGCGAAGAGCTTCGGATAGGTGCCATGGAGATCTCGTTGACCTCCTCCTCGGTGACCTTGACGACGTACTTCTAGAAGTAGCGCCTTCCATTGTACGGCGGTGCTCCTTGCTCGATAGGAGCCAACCTTTTTGTTGTAAAAAGATCGCCCCTTGTAGTCCTTGTAAATGAAGAAGATCTTGTTCCCCTCTTTGTCTCCATGTCGCGCTCTTGTGAATGAGAACTGGTTTTTTGCAAAACGCGCTCCCATTACTATGGCGGTCGAACCGCCTGGGGGTAGGTGGGGGATGAGAGGCCTATAAAAAGCCCTCAAACCCCAGCCTGCTCGCCACATCTTCTTGCCTGGCTCTGCACCTCTTCTTCCTTTGTCTCCCCACGTACCGTAGCGCCACGTCCGGCGATGCAGAGATGGCCTTGTCCGACGTGTCTACGGTGGAGTCCGTCTTCCGAGGCGCGGCGGAGGCGCCCAACGAGGTTGGAGCCCAAGCCGCTGATGTCGAGGCTGGGTCCCGTGCTTCCGCCGCCCAAAATATCGCTCGCCTGGCGGCTGTCTCTGGTCCTGCTGCCCAGGAAGAAGTACGGATTAGGGCAGTGAGGAGAGCGCACCTGTGGTCCATTCTGAAGGAAAGGGCCGCCGGCATCCGGAGCTCTCCTTGGTTGTGGCTGAGCTCGAGGCCATCGAACAGGTTCGTTGCTTTCTTTTTCTTTGTTCTTTCGCCTTGGATGACCTCGATCTTGACCTAGACCGTTTTTCGCAGGCCGAGAGCCAGTCTATTGGTGAGTTGGCGGACGGGATCTTCCGTCTTTTCGGCTCTGGGGGGGGCACTGGTCGGCAGAAGGGGGTCGAGCTCTTCGACGCGCCTGACAAGATCCTGCGCAAAAGCCCTCCCTTCCTCCAGGCGTCCCCGGCGGAAAGGAGTGGACCCGGCAGGCAATAAAACAAAAGACGAGTCTGCGCAGCCAGGAGCCCTGAGCTGGCCTAAGTAGCATAGGCTAGATATGTACTCAGGGAAAGCTCAACTGAATGTAGTTAAGAATTATAAATTCAGAATGTAAATTCAGATGAATGCAATCCTAGTGCTCAACTCCCGGGGTCATTTCCCAAACCTTCCTTTGCACTAACGCGCCGTCAAGTTATCAGAGGAGATCTCTTAGGTGACAAGTACTCTGACCGCCCGCACCGGTAGCAGTACCCCTAAGAGCACTATACCTTCCGGGAGTCCACTCCACAGCCACGGGTACTAGGCCGAAGGGAAATCGACCGTTCGCCGGGGAGGACGCATTACCCCCGCAAAGGCTCTCATCAACTGTCAAGCATGCGCAGGTTGGTGGTATATTGACTCCGAGCGAGATATTATGCCTAGAATGCAAGATGCACATGCAAAGACTTAGCTGTTTTTGCCGCATCCTCGATCTGCTTCGTCCTTCCCGGGTATCCAGCTCCTGAGTCGCCCTTCAGCATCCATTCCTGTCCCGGGAGAGGCGCTACACACAACAAACTTTCAGTAGGAAAAGAATGGACCCTCCCTTACATGTCGTGAAAGTGTTTCATCCGAAGCAACCCGCAAGCAAAGTTGAATGTGCATTTCTGTGTTTAGTTCTTTAAAACACAGCACTGCCCGTTCCACTTCTTACCGCGGCAGTACGGCACGATCAGGTGGCAGCGCCTACTGATAGGCTACTCGCGCTCGACCTGTCAGCCACCGGCACCATGTCAGCCCCCTGCTTGGGGGTTGTTACGGATAACACACTTCACGACAACAAGAGAGGCTCACGGAATTGAAAAACTTATCTTTTATTCCTTGGCGACGATTCTTACACCCTTATACAGAACACTAGCCCCTTGGGCGTGCTTAGTTGACTCGAACTATCTGCGATTCATGTTCGTATTCAGGGGTAGAATTTCCGGAGATTCTCGATGTTCCAGGCGTTGCCCTCCGGCCTGCCTTTCTCGTCCTCCAGATAAACAGCTCCGGGTCTCAGGGTATGCGTCACCCGATAAGGTCCTTCCCACTTGGACGACAGCTTGTTCATGTTATCAAGCTTCTGCTTCTTGCGGAGAACCAGGTCTCCGGGTTCCAGTACCCGTGAACGGATATGGCGATCATGATAGCGGCGGAGCCCTTGCTGGTATCGAGCAGATCGTAAAGAAGCTCGGCACCGCACCTCTTCCAGGAAGTTGATGTCATCAATCCTCCTCTCAGCTTGTGTCTTCATCATAGGCAAGTACCCGGGGGATCCATGCCTGAGCTCTGTTGGCAAGACGGCTTCGGCTCCATAGACAAGGAAGAATGGTGTTTCTTGAGTGGCTCTGCTTGGTGTGGTTCTGAGGGACCACAAGACACTTGGTAGATGCTCAATCCAGTTCTTGCCCTTGTCTTCTAACTTGTCAAAGGCCTTGGTCTTCAAACCCTTTAGGACCTCCGCATTGGCTCGCTCACTTGCCCATTGCACCTTGGGTAGGACACCGAGGCAAAACACACCTTGATGCCCAGCTCTTCACAGAAGTTGAGGAAGGATCGGCTTGTGAACTGAGAGCCATTGTCCGTTATGATTCTGTTGGGTACTCCAAAGCGGTACACGATCCCTTCAATGAACTTGATGGCTGCTGAGCTGTCTGCCTTGGTACTGGCATCACTTCCACCCACTTTGTGAACTTGTCGATGGCCACGAAAGGTACATGGCCCCCGACAGACTTCGGTATCTTCCCCACGATGTCCAGCCCCCAGACCGCGAACGGCCAGGAGATTGGAATTGGCTGCAGAGCTTGCGCCGGCTGATGTATGTTCTTCGCATAGTACTGGCAGGCTTCACAGGTCTTGACTAGCTGCTCGGCATCACTGAGGACTGTTGGCCAGTAGAACCCGTGACGAAAAACTTTCCCGCCAGTGATCTTGATGCCACATGACTTGAACATGTGCCCTCGTGGATGTCCCTTAGCAGTACTTGGCCTTGTTCTTGAGGGATGCAGCGGAGCTTGACTCCGTTGTCCCGTCGCCGGTAGAGCTCGCCGTCGATCATGACGTAGAGCTTGGCTTGACGAGCCACCCGCTCGGCGTCGTGGTCATCCTCCGGGAGGGCGTGCTCCATCATGTACTTGACGATGTCCCGGGCCCAGGGTGGGTGGGTTCCTTCCACCGGTAGCACCATCCGACGAAAGAAAGCATAGCTTCCTCGCCAGAGGGCTGCCGGGTCTTGAGCTTCTGGGCTGGCTACCCGTGTTGTCGAGGTAGAAGGGTCGCCAGCCCCCGGCGCAGATCTTGCCGCGAGCCTCTCGGGGGAATCGAAGGTCGCCTGAGACCTCGATGTAGATCCCGGGAGGCACTGGTTCTTGCTTGGACGCCACTGCGATAGCTCATCCGCGGCCGTGTTTTCTCCCCGTGGGACGTACACAGCCCGGAAGTTGTCGAAGCGCCGCTGCAGCTTCCAGACCTCTCGACGTACGGTGCCATCTGAGGGCACGCGTACTCCTTGTTCACTTGCTTGATGACTAACTGAGAGTCACCCTTGACGACGATCTTGTTGATGCCGAGGCCGATGGCAGCACGAAGTCCTGCGAGCAGGCCCTCGTACTCCGCCGTGTTGTTGGAGATGTTCCCTTGGTAGTGCATCTGGACGACGTACTTCAGCCGGTCCCAGTTGGTGAGGTTAGGACAACCCCTGCACCTCCTTTCCCCTTGGTGTAGGAGCCGTCGAAGTGCATGGTCCAGGCGCTAGGATCTTTTTCCCGGGGAGGCAGGTTTCCTCTTCCGGGTCGTCGAACGCCGTCTCGGTCCACTCAGCAGTGAAGTCCGCCAGCGCCTGGCTCTTGATGTTGTCCGTGTGCTCGAACTTGAGGCCGAAACCTTGAAGCTCCATGGCCCACCATGATATGCGCCAGTGGCAAGTGGGTTCTCCAGGGGCTTTAGGGTACTTGGATACCACCGTGATGGGATGGCTTTGGAAGTACGGCCTCATCTTGCGGGAGGCAATGAGGATTGCCAGCAGCTTCTGCATCATGGGGTACCGCTCCCGGGCGTCGCGCAGCACTGCGCTGACGAAGTAGACCGGGTGCTGCACCTTGCGGGTCGCCGAGTCCTGAGTGGGCTCGGCTTCCTCCATGTCGACGCCTTGGGGTGGGGACGAGGTAGCCCCAGCGAAGTCTCGTCGGAGGGAGGTTCTCCGGGCTCCGCGCCGTCTGGTAAGGTTGCAGTGACGTCAGGATCGCTAGACCCCTGGTCACCCGGCAGCCTTTTCTTGCATGGTTGTCCCGGAGAGAGTTCCCGGGTCGCTTGCCCTTGATCTTGCTTGACTTCTTCGGAGGAGCGTCACGCTCTACCACAAGCACAGCGCTGACCACCTGGTTGGTGGCGGCAATGTACAGTAGTAGGGGCTCCTTTTCTTCTGGTGCCACGAGGATTGGTGGCGAGGCGAGGTAGCGCTTGAGGGATTGCAGGGCTTCCTCGGCCTCGGGTGTCCACTCCACGGGGCCTGACTTCTTGAGCAGCCTGAAGAACGGTAAGGCCCGCTCCCCAAGCCTTGAGATGAAGCGCCCGAGTGCAGTGATGCACCCGTTGAGGCGCTGTACGTCCTTGACCCGCCGGGGCGCCTCCATGCGCTCGATTGCCTTGATTTTGTCCGGATTCGCCTCGATCCCTCGTGAGAGACCAGGAAACCCAGCAGCTTGCCGGAGGGGACCCCGAACACGCACTTGTCGGGGTTGAGCTTGAAGTTGACCCGGCGGAGGTTCTCGAAGGTCTCGTGCAGGTCTTGGATGAGGGAGTCCTTGTACCGGGTCTTGACCACGATGTCGTCGATGTACGCTTCAACGTTGCGGCCCAGTTGTGGCCCAAGGCATGCTTGCATTGCGCGCTGGAAGGTAGCGCCGGCGTTCCGGAGGCCAAAAGGCATCCGGGTGTAGCAGTAGCAGCCCTTGGGGTGATGAAGGCCGTCTTCTCTTGGTCCTCGAGCGCCATCATGATCTGGTGGTACCCGGAGAAGGCGTCCAAGAAGCACAGCAGCTCGCACCCGGCCGTGGAGTCCACGATCATGTCGATCCGCGGCAGGGGGAATGGGTCCTTGGGACAGGCCTTATTCAGGTCTGTGAAGTCGATGCAGAGTCTCCACTTGAAGGTCATGGGCTTCGGTACCACCACGGGGTTGGCCACCCAGGTTGGGTGGGGAACCGACCGGATGACACCAGCTTCTATCAACTTGTCCACCTCGGCGATGATGAACTCCAGCTTTTCCTTGCTTTGGTTCCGGAGAACCTGCTTCACGGGGCGAGCCCCCGGATTGACCGCCAGTTTGTGCTCGATCACCTCCCTTGGAACACCGGGTAAACCTGACGCCTCCCACGCGAAGACATCAGAGTTTTCCCGAAGGAAGGCGACGAGCGCGCTTTCCTATTTGTCGGTGAGGCGGGCGCCGATGGTGATGGAGCGAACGCCGTCACTGGTCAGCGCCACCTTCTTGGTCAGCTGCGGTGAGTAGATGTGGAGCCCCCAGGGTGCCCTTCGCCCCCGGAGAGTGCCCAGCATCATCCTCCTGTACACCTTGAGGGACATCCGCCATGATTGCCACCGTCTGGTTCAACTGGTGAACGCAGTAGATGGCGTCGTCGATGTCGGCCTTGACCTTGATGACGCCCCACGGCGCCGGAATCTTCAGCATGTTGTAGGCGAAGTGGGAGACGGCCATGAACTTGGCCAGGGCAGGCCTGCCAAGTATGCCGTTGTACGGGAGCGGAGTGTCGGCGATGTCGAAGACGATGTCCTCGGTGCGGAAGTTGCACGAGTCGCCGAAGGTGACCGGAAGCGTGATCTTCCCGAGGGGTCGAGTAACACTTCCGTTCACGCCTTGGAACACGCCGGTGTCTTGCAGGCGAGACTGAGGGATTTGAAGGATAGCCAGGACCTTCGCCGTCAGCAAGTTGAGGCTGGAGCCTCCGTCGACCAGCATCTTGGTGACCTTGTAGTTGTGGATGACGGGCGACACGATCAACGGCAGGGTCCCGACCCCGGCAGTGTTGGCAGGGTGATCTTCTGGGTCGAAGGTGATGACTTGGCTGGACCAGTCCAGGGGCTTGGACGGAGCAGAAGCAACCGCGTTCAGCTCCCGGACAAGTCTCTTGCAGGCGCCGTTGGAGGGAGGCAGAGAAGACCCTCCGTGGATGCACCCGAGACCCCGGTGACCTCTTGATACTTCCCGCCGTTGCCTCCTTGGGGAGCCGGAGCTTCCCCGTTGCCATCGTGTGCGGCTTCTGGATTGTTGTACCCGCGACCGCCTTGACCGCCGCGTCCTCCTCCACGGCCTCCGCGGCCACCGCCTCGGTTCCATCCACGGCCGCCCCGCCTTGGCGACCCGTAGGACAGTCGCGAGCGATGTGCCCGGCAGTGCCAGTTGTAGCAGCCGTCTTGACTGACCCCGTCAGCTCGACGCTGCTCCCGGATGGCGAGGTTCTTGAGCATGCGACAGTCCTTGAGCAGGTGGTTGCCTTCTGGAGAATGTGACACCAGGACCTTCGCCTTCTTCCTCGGAGGTCGGCGCAGGCTTGGCCTTCTTCGGAAGAGGCTCGGTGACGAAGATCCGCTTGTCGGGTCCAGGGTCCCGCTTCTTGTTCTTGGTTGGAGCGGCCTTGTCCTCGGGTTCATCCTCCCCGGGGACCTTGACTCCTTCTTCAGCTCGAGCGCACCGATCTGCAAGCTCCCAGAGCTTACGAGCAGACTCGACGCGATGAATGCTCAGCTTCTCGCGCATCTTGGGGTTGCGGACGTTGGCGTGGAAGGACTGATCACCATCTCCTCCTTGATGCACGGGATGGTGTTCATCTTCTGGGTGAAGCGCTGGATGAACTTGCGAAGAGTTTCACCCGGAAGCTGCTTGAAGTCGTGGAGGTCGCTGAGCCCCGGGCGCTCGTACCCGCCTTGGAAAGCCCCCAGGAACTGTTCCTTCAGCGCCCGCCAGGATCGGATGGAGCACTCGGGAAGGTTGAGAAGCCAAGTTTGGGCATCTCCCTTCAGGGCCAAAGGGAACCAGTTGGCCATCATGACTTCGTCGGCCCCGGCAACCATTGCAGCAAGAGAGTAGATCTGCAGAAAGTCCCGGGGGTTCGTGGTGCCGTCGTAGCGAAGCACGTCGATCTTGAACTTCTTGGGCCAGTTGAAGTGGCGGAACTCAGGGGCGAGGGCGACGCAGCCCTCGGCGAGGTCGATGTCGCGATCCGCCCGGCGATGACGCTCCCGGCGACGCTCGATGCGGGTGCGCATATCCTCGTTCTGACGGCTGTTGAGCTCGTCACGAAGATCTGGGTTGCGCGAGGTAGAAGACCGATGGAGATGGTGGGGCCGCGGTCGCGGTGTAGCCGATCAGCCATCGTTGGTGCAGTGCGAGCAGGTGCCGCCTTGGCTTGACGTTCACCGCGAGGCTGGCCTCGCGGTTCACGTGTCTTGTCTTGGCTGCTTCGGGATCGTCGACGGTGGGAGCTTGAGTGGGTTCAACCCATGGACCACCATCGGCGAAGTCGAGGAGCCTCTCCACTCGAGTCCTCCATTCTTGGTAGATCTTGGGATCACCGTTGGTTGGAGGGAACTGCATCAGGGCCTTGGCAGTGACCAGAGCGTCATGACGAGCTTGCGCGTCCGTAGGCGGGTGTGCGGAGGACTTGCTCTTGGATGCTCGTGGATCTCCGCTGGGGCGAGCACTGCGGTCCCCTCCTCCACCAGCAGGATCCTTGCTAGCGCCGTTGCAGACGCTCTTCTCCCCCGAGCGAGGAGGAGGAGGCACGGTGGTGCCCTTTGGAGCCGCTGCTCCGCCAGGGCCATCGTTCTTGTTGAGGCCGTCCGCTTCGTCCGGCGCCACCCTCTCCGGGGGAGGCGGGGACGGAGAAGCACCCCTCCGCGCGCTGGCAGCACGACGATCGGATGAAGCTTGAGTGCGTGAGGGAGAGACGGGCTTGGATGCCGCAGGGTCCACCTTCCTCTTCGGTGCCATGCTTGACGAAGAACTTGCCGATGAACTTGATGAAGAAGAAACCAGCGCTTGCGCCCCCTACCTGGCGCGCCAGATGTCGTGTCTCGATGCACGGACACCGGGAGTAGAGGATACCCCCTTTTAGGTTCGGCACGGGGCGCGAAGGAGGCTGAGAATCGTCTTCGTGGGTGG
This sequence comes from Poa pratensis, assembly GCA_947311845.1. Lineage (NCBI taxonomy): Eukaryota > Viridiplantae > Streptophyta > Magnoliopsida > Poales > Poaceae > Poa > Poa pratensis. Next base: position 14,889,816 of record CAMZMU010000100.1, on the reverse strand, counting down.
AGTCGGGATCAAGCTCTCCTCTCCACGATCGAGGCATGCAACCAAAGGGACACAAGGAGCTACCCAGGTTCAGGCCGCCCGGAGGCTAAAAGCCCTACTCCTGCATGTCTGGATTGATGGGTTCTTCATAGTGTGGCTTAGAATGGAGTCCTTCGGGCAGGGTACCCGGAAGGTTTTGGCTGGAGGTAGAAGAAGGACAGATCCTGACCCGGAGGAGATCACCTTCCTCTCTACCTTGGCAGCCCTAGTCTAGTCTTGCTCTGGTTCCACTTGTGTTCCGTCCTCCCTCTCATCGTGCCTTGGTCCTCCTTTTATAGGCCAAGGGGTTGCCACAGGGCACGTGAGGGGCATGAGGGGCCTTCGGGGTGAAGGACCCTCCCGGCTGGTTTAGGGGGAGACGTGGCCTCTCCTCAGCCTAGCGTCTCCTTTGGGTAAGGTGGGAGCGTCCGCCTTGGAGTCAATAGTGGCTGACACAGCCACGGGCTGTGCTCCCTGCCCGTGCCACCTTCGCCTTGCTTCCCAAGTCTTCTGAGGTCTTCCAGCATGAGGTGGAGTGCTTATCCACAGCGGTGTAGGGAGGAACCCGAGAGGGAGACCAGCCTCCTGCCGGGAGCTCGGACCCTCGGGGTCTTCCGTGTCTTCTGGCTTGATTCGGGGACCCGGGAGGCCCGCAGGACCGGAGCCCTCTGCCGGTGTAGGCCTTGCTTGGCCTTCGCGGGGTCGAAAGGTGAACCCGCCAGCTTGACTTGGTTCTTGGCCTTGTCCATCTTCGTCTTGCGCCCACAGGGAGTGGACCCACTTTGGCAGCACTAGGGGAACCCCATGTTCCACTGCTGCGACAGGGGTCTCCTTATGTGGCTAGGGGGAGAGGGAGCACCGACGGTCACCGGTGCACCAACTTAGCTCCAACAATTAAATGGAGAGGATAGGGATGAGGGGAGGATATGGCTGCCGAGCTGGGGCACAATGAAAAACGTGGGTGTACTGGTGTAGGAGGGTTGGACCGGGGTGTTAGCGCTAAGCGGTTTTAGGTCACGCCAAAGCGTGCGTCTAGGGCGCGACACGAGCGGCATCATCGCGTTCCCGGTGAATCGGGAGTCCAAACTGAAAAAGGTTTGTACCACTGGTTTCACAAGGACAAGACCAGGACAACCAAACAAGAATCCCTCAAGGATTCCAAACTTCGCAGAGTATGATTTTCAGAAAACTAAAGGCACCAAATGTGCTCGATGAAATGACAGGGGCCTTGCACATCTCAGAAAAATTCCCCAAATTTACCACTGGGTTTACTTTGTACTAGGAGAGTGTCCATGGAGTATGAGCTCAAATGGGTATAGGGAAATTGGGTTTCCACATAATGTCCAAAAATGGACACAATGGCATGGTTATACAAAAGTGGCTTTGCCAAAAGGATATGGGGCTGATCTACTGGATGTGTGTGTCTATTATATGTGTGATCATATCTGCTAAGTATCATGGCCATATGAATTATTTGGCTATGGGTTGCTTTGGAGGTTGCCAGATGGCATCATTTTTGGCTTACAAAGGAAGTGGTTAAAACATTGCTCAAATGGGTCCGGCACCAAAAGGTGAAAGGTAGGGAATGTAAAAATATTCATCCCCTGAATTTATCAGAATTTATGGAGATGCCTAGCTTGACTCAAACATTTCTGGACCAGAAATGGCATTTTGGAAAATAATGCCCAACTTGGAAATATTGCACTGGAGTATGCATTATTTTTGCATGGAATGTCTTCATATGGATATGGGAGTCCTCTGGTATTTTTAGTGGAACTAGCAGGGTGACCCGCGCATTTGCGCGGCTAGATATTCTACGACATGTATGAAACGCATTTTTTTAAATATCTGTATTAAAATTGAGATTTAGGTGTTGTTAGTTAGACAGTTATATTTTGTTATCACCACAATCCATGAATATACTCTTTGCCTTTCTTGGTGTACCAAGTTTTTGTTGTTGTGCATTATATCAACGGAACCCACTTCATGGAAATGTGCACCTTAATTCTTTTCCTCCCGACCTCCCTACTTTCTCATACAAAAATGGTATGAATGCCATCGCCCCTAGTGCATGCATATACTCTTGGATTCTTTATAGTGCATCACATTTTCGTCGTTCAAATTTGTCCTCTGTCACTACATACCTCTCATTATTTTTTTATTTAATTTGCATGAAAAACACTTTTTTCCCTTCTCTTATTATTTCTGATTTCATATATTAATGCAGTTGGATCCTAAGTCATACTACTAATTGGCGTAAAAAAAAATATTCAGAAAATAGGGTATTAATTTCTTGGATTTTATCTGCCATTCTCATGTAACCAAAATAACAAATATTTGTTTCATTCTTATTTTGATTTTCCTACAGGAACTAAATTTCCCATTTTTACTACTATGATGAATCTCCAAAGTAGACTTTACCAAATTTGTTAAACTAATAAAGAGTTGTAGAATATGATTCATCATCTACGCTGGTATAACTTTGCGTTCCTCGATCAATGATGCAAATATGTCCAACGTGCGTATTTCACATACATGTTCTCATACTTATATATGCTAGACGATGTCTCTATGAACGTAAAGGCATCAGTAGTGGCTTCACTATTTTTCAGGCTCCATGTCCACCGTAATATTTTGTACACACCTTCACACATGAAGGGATACGGGGTGATAAAGAGTGATTTTCTACAACTCATAGAATTTACCTGGTTCGATCATGCAACAAAAAACTCCACTTCAAGCAATTTATCAGGCGTTTCTGTGCATAAACATCGAAACCATAACTTGAGTTTTGACATAGTAGTACTTCTAATCTGCACGTCCTGTAATCTGATGTATAAGAAAGTGAAGCTTGCATGCATAGCTATTTCGTAGCGAGAAAATAGCAATAGTTGATGGGTAGGCTGTCTTACCGGAGGTATAAAATTTCGACCTGATGCAAGACATAAGGCGCTTGATTAGCAGAATAGAATCTGGGCGTTGGCTTGGCTTCCCTAGCAGAGAACTGAGGATCAGGAAAAACAAATTTGTCTTGGTTAGACTGCAATCACATGATACCTGCATGCTATCGCATGAAGCTAAATTTCCACCAAGAAAGATGAACGAAGAGATATTAATCAGGATATAACTGTATATATTGGAGATACTTTCTGTCTAATTTTGCGTGGTCTAGTTTTCCAAGTAGGAAAAGTAGACATATCAGAGAGAGTGGCGACCTAATCGATTAGCCACTGAATTGAGGAGGCAATTCGCTGTTGTTGGTGCCGTTGCTGGCCTGGTTGTTGCTGCCGCTCGCCATGGACAGGAGTCAGAGGAAGTGGAGGGACCACGCAGTAAGATTGATAGGAAGCACAATTTAGGTCCGTGCAGGTCGCCATTGTGTCTGCTCCTCCTGTCAGGCACCTAAGATGGTGCTGCTCCTCCATTGGCGACTTGGCGTGGCCTAGAATTTCGTAGGAGCTGTGCGCAGTTATTGCCGCTCCCGCTGGCAGCCCTCTTTGACCGTGTTGGACCACCATTGCCGCGGCCAAAGATCTTGTCGGAGCCTTGCAGCTCGTCATTGTTGCCTCTCCCGCCGACAGCCCACTTGGACCGTGATTCACCTCCATTGTCGTAGCCTAGTGTTAGAAACCTACAAAGAGACGAAAAACATTAGTCTTGGTATCTTCAAGGTCGACTTTTACGACGTGCGCATTGACACGGCCAGGACTCCATGCGTCAATGGCGAGGCTTGAAACTCTAACTTCGTCGAGAATGCTCCGTATGGAAAAATCAGTCATCAAGCTCGTTTTCCTTTGCTAGGACAGGCTACTGGAGTTCGTTGCGCAGGACAGTCCGCTCGCTTCACGATGCTGATTTTTCTCGTTCATTAGCGCCAGCAAATAATTCCGCCGACTCCGCCCTTAGAGATGTCCCGCCGTTGATCTGGCCACCGTGCCACTACCGTTAGATTCCTTCTTCCGAAGGTGCATGCTGACCTTTTTTGATTGATTGTTCGTGAGAAAACTGCAAGCGTGGGATGAGAAGATCTTAACACACATGAAGATTGCAGCCTGCAATTACCTGGGGATTTCAGCATTACTTGAATATTTCATCTGGATGAGGGGCCTTCATATCCTGGGCGTGCTGCTGTACGATCTTCAATTTGCTGATTGAACCGAACATCATCGACCTCTGTATAGATATGTATCCATGTCTATCGTCAGGGATTGATGGTCTGCCTGCGCGTCAACATGCATGTAATTCGAATCGTAATCGTAGCAGAGCTCCTTTTGCCTAGCCGCCTAGGGTTTGGTTTTATTACCTTTTGTATGGCACTCGGGTCTGCTTGCGGCACATGTCGAGGAACCGCTCCACGATGGGATTACTACTTTTGGCTGCCATGAAGTTTCCAATCTGATGCATATGCGCTACGTTCCGTAAGGGGATGCCATGGCTATGTATATTCCCATGGAGGAGACGTGATTGATTATGTCTCTTGTATTAGCCGCACGACTCTCCCGATTGACCTTAATAGACGTGGATCCTTCTTAACTTTTCCTTTTAAATCCAAGCCGTTCCTTTGTAGCGTGAAATCATGTCAAATCTGAGCCGTCCAATGTTTGTTGTCTTAATAATATAATAGATTTCTCTAGCTATGGAAATAGGCTTCCCTTTTGTAGGTGGAGAAAAGGGTTTAAAAGGTTTAATAATTAGGGCTAGGGTTTTCGAGAGAAAACCTAAGCAACAAAAATTATCACGGGTGTTGGAGTGGTTCGTGGATCACCGGGAAATTTTGAGAGAACAATTCCGAAGTCAAATCATTCTCAAAAGATTTGAAGAAACATTTAGTAAAAGAGAAAAAGTTTTTCAGGTGTCAGAAAACACCGCTAAAATTAGGTTTGAATTTTCGGGGTGTTACAGTACAGAGGAAGGGCGAGTCAGCACGGCATTGGATGAGATGGGTTATGGTGATTCTTCACTCCTCATCTGGTAGTGAGCCCAAGGATGCGATTTCAACGATAGAAAAGACATGCAAGTTTACTCCCCTGGTCCAGAAGCTGGGCCGTATGAAGGAGGGGCACCGGGTTAAACCGGTAACCATGGCTGAGTTGATGGATGCTGGCAACAGGCACGCAGCCACGGACAAGACCCAGGATGATACTGAGGAAGAAAAAGGGAAAGGACCTGTGAATAATGGAGTAAAGAACAATAACGGTAATGGAAACAACAACAACAATCAGAATCAACACAAGCGTGGGTACAATGAGGTAAGTTCAGAGTTGGTGGCAAACACAAATGCCGGGTTTCATAGGCAAAGGATGGAAGGAAATTTTCATGACAACAGAGGTTATCAGGGAAATAATGGGAACTATAATGGTGGAAACAATTATCAAGGAGCATGCCCAACCAGCATGGAAGAGGCCTTCAGGATGCCATGTCCTCGCCATAGCAGGATGGGCAAACCCGCCAATCACTTGTTGGCCCAGTGCGTAGATCTAAACAGATGGAAAAACAATGAGATACAAAGAGCACTGCAAGGAGCATGCAGAGGTGGAGGACCCGGCCCGAGTGTTAACCCGGCCGCAGGACCTTTAACCGGAGCAAATGCAGTACCTACTAACAGCGCAGGACCGGGTCAGAATACTGGCAATCAAGGAGGGTTTTCACAGCAGCCAAAGCAACTTGGTCAATATCATATATACACTAGTGGCACGACCAAGAGAGAGCGAAAAGTAGTCAAAAGGGCGGTTAATGCAGTTGCTGCAGGAGTTCCAAGGTATCTAAGGTGGTCAGAGCATACAATTATGTGGAGCAGAGCAGATCACCCAGAGGCTGTGGAGCACCCGGGTCTGCTAGCATTAGTTGTGGCCCCTCAAGTGGACGGCTTTGAATTGAAGAAAGTATTAATGGACGGTGGAAGTAGTATCAACATCTTGTATTGGGAAACATTTTTGCATATAGGTCTCAAAACGTCACAGTTGCAGAAGACATCTACAGTGTTTCATGGCATAGTTCCAGGAAAATCAGCAACACCTTGATGGACGTGAATCACACGTTCATTGGGAGACCCCAAGAGGAAGGTATGATGCAGTTCTGCGGCAAGTTTTCCCTCGGTATGAAACCAAGGTTTATCGAACCAGTAGGAGCAGCAACTCTTCTGAAGGTTGTTGGCGGCCGCACGGCGCAACACGATCACCAACGCGGAACCTGCACACAACACAATCAAAGTATTTTGCCCCAACGAAACAGTGAGGTTGTCAATCTCACCGGCTTGCTGAAAACAAAGGGTTAAACGTCTCGTGTGGAAAATGAGTATTAAATTACAGAGAATGAAAAAGGAACAGTTTGTAGTTTGTGGTTGTTTAATCAGTTTAAAAGAATGGACCGGGGTCCACAGTTCACTAGTGGTGTCTCTCCATAAAAGATAACTAACATGCTGGGTGAACAAATTACTGCAAGGCAATTGACAAATAGTGAGCGCTTGACAATGCATATACATGGCATGATGATTACTATGGTATTTAATTGGGCATTACGACAAGATACATAGACCGTTATCCAACAGCATCTATGACTAATAATCCACCGCCGGGTTGTCATCCGAGTCCCCCGTTGGTATTAAGTTGCAAGCAACGGATAATTGCATTAAGTAAAGCGCGTAATGTAAAAAAACACATATGCCCGTGGACATAGCATCGTTAGGTTCCCCCTAGTGGCAACAGCACATCCACAACCTTAGAACTTTTTGTCACTGTCCCAGATTAAATGGAGGCATGAACCCACTATCTAGCATAAATACTCTCTCTTGGAGTTACAAGCATCTACTTGGCCAAAGCATCTACTAGTAACGGAAAGCATGCAAGATCATAAATAACATAGGGCATAGATTGATAATCAACTTGACATAATATTCAATATTCATCGCTTCCCAGCAAACACAACAAAAAAGCAGATGCGTGGATGTTTGTCATATTTTGAGAGGGAGAGATCATGCACGAGTGTAGTCATTGAGAAACTCATCTTATTTATGATCTCATATTCTTATCATCTAATCATAACCTATCCGTGTCTCCCTAATCATCTTTCATCTAAACTTTGAATCTCCTCCACTTGCAGATCCTGATTATGTTGCAGCCAAGTAGATGAATCGCTCCCATGATTGGTTATTACATTGGTGGATAAGGTGTATACTGAGACAGACAGAAGTTTAATGCAGATTCAAGGACCGCCGCTGTCCGTGAAACTGCCGAGAAAAACAAAAAATCAGCTAAGGTGGGACTGTTGGCTCAGCTGTTCACCACATTGACACTCCACTCAGCGAGCAAGTATGTCCGTCCTTAAATTTTGCCGCTTCATAGAATTTCTACTTTTGCAAATTTATCTCTAATACCAGCTCAAAACGTTTTGGTTGCCAGCACCAAGATCAATGTTTAGGTGGTGCATTGATCTCAAGTAATCTTGATTTATTCCATCACTGTTATAACCTTAACAGGATAATTAGTAGGATTCACATTGTGGGCAATATAGACAGCTTATATATAGCTTATGTCGATAATAATTACTTCAGGGTATTTTTGGCATGTTTATATACTCATCTAATTTTGCGCGATCTGAGCCAGTAGAGAAAATGCATTGAGATCTTCTGGTCTTGACTACAGATTATTCGTTATTTCACGGCAATAACCGAAAGCGACTAAGTTCCAATTATGTAGATTAGTCATCTGATTAGTTGATAGAAACCTTTTAGGGTTTTATTATATATACAGTTATATATGTTCATGTGAATTATCAGAAAACCTTAGCTAAGTCAGATGACATCCTATGGAACCCATGCCAGAAATCAAAGTAATTCCAAATTAATTGTAAAACTGCATTGGGCTGGACTAGGGTGTGATGGGTTTTTCGGCAAGATTATCTTAGAGTTTAAGTGAAAATCTATTAAAAAAATCTTCATTGTAACCTTGCATAAGTGTGAAGACCAAGATTTATTGAATTAAATCAGTAGTGAAGTCAGTCAAGGCTGAGGATTTTAGTTTGAAGTAGGAGTTTCTTGAGCATGATCTCCTGATTATCTTCTGATTTGCGGTCTTGATGAGCTAGATGAGTGCTAGCAGTAAGTTCGCCGTGAGATGTTTTTTCTTACAAAGCCCAGTGGCCTATTATATTGTTCATTTGATAATAGTTCATACACGAAATATTTCATTAAGTTGCATTAACTAAGTAACGTATGCTCATGGTCCCGGTTTTGGGTGTCGGATTGGTTTACAGCTGTTAGTTACTAAGTCTGAGTATTCACTTCATTGTGCCGCTTAATTTATGTCCAGATCTATGTGAACTAGGAACTCCGTGAGGAAATTGTAACTTGAGGATTGACCGAGGGCAGAGAGTCACGGATGATATAAAAGGGAAGCAAGGTAGGATATGCGGGCTTTCCTTAATTTGTTCAGGTACTTCATTTTTCCGCCCGGGGCAGCAAGGTAGGATATGAAAGAACGAGAAGAGCCTTTCACTTGCTTACCAACTTCTCATCATGACTAATTTTGAAACATTGTAGAAATATTTCTTTAGCCTATCCTAAAGAGTAAACCAAATAATTCAACTTTCATATCCATCTGTTTATAAATATTAACAGCAAACTGATTATAACTTTATGTCTTTGCAAAGTGCTATCACACGAATTTTCCACCGTGTTATTCATCACTATGCTTCGTTAAAAGAAACTGAACAACAATCCAAATTCCTTTTTTACCATAAGACTTTAGGGATGACCCGAGAGTTAATGGGTCTCACCCTCACTATATTATACTTCTTCTGTCACATAATTATAAGATGATATTAGAACCATTTGCAATACTCTCATGGTAACCAAATTTCGAGCTCAAATATACATTTTTAGAAATATGATGACCGGGTGTTTGCACTCTAAGCTTTTCAAATACTTTGTCCTAATCTAGGTTGAATATAAGTCAACACAAATTAATAAATGTCCAAATCGGGCCGGATAATAACTAAACACATACCATTCCAACCTCGATTATCAATGCACGTGCGGACGCACGGGTTGGTGACTAGTGGTATTTAATTGGGCATTACGACTAGATACATAGACCGTTATCCAACAGCATCTATGACTAATAATCCACCGCCGGGTTGTCATCCGAGTCCCCCGTTCGTATTAAGTTGCAAGCAACGGATAATTGCATTAAGTAAAGCGCGTAATGTAAACAAACACATATGCCCGTGGACATAGCATCGTTAGGTTCCCCCTAGTGGCAACAGCACATCCATAACCTTAGAACTTTCTGTCACTGTCCCAGATTAAATGGAGGCATGAACCCACTATCTAGCATAAATACTCTCTCTTGGAGTTACAAGCATCTACTTGGCCAAAGCATCTACTAGTAACGGAAAGCATGCAAGATCATAAATAACATAGGGCATAGATTGATAATCAACTTGACATAATATTTAATATTCATCGGATCCCAGCAAACACAACATGTAGCATTACAATAATATGATCTTGATCATGTAGGGCAGCTCACAAGATCTAAACATGATGGCACAAATTGGAGAGACAACCATCTAGCTACTACTATGGACCCGTAGTCCAAGGATGAACTACTCACGCATCACTTCGGAGGCAGGCATGGCGATGTAGAAGCCTCCGGTGATGATTCCCCTCTCCGGCAGGGTGCCGGGAAGAAGTTCTGGACCCTCCCGAGCTAGGGTTGACGGCGGCGGCGTCTCTGGAACTTTTCGTGGATTTTGGCTCCGGCACTTAGGGTTATTTTCTCGGGAGGAATAAATAGGCGAAAGGGCGGCGGCTGGAGACCCCCGAGGGGCCCACACCACCCCAGGGCGCGGCAGAAGGGGGGCCCGTGCCCTGGTGGCGTGTGGCCTCCAGGTGGCCCTCCTCTGCTGCTTCTTTGGTCCATCTGGTGTCTTCTGGTAAAATAGCATCCCCCGTGAAGTTTCGTCCAATTCCGAGAATATTTCCAGACTAGCTTTTCTGGAATACAAAAACAGCAGAAAACAGGAACTGGCACTTCGGCATCTTGTTAATAGGTTAGTCCCAAAAAATGTATAAAAGTGACATAAGGTAGATGCAAAACATGTAGCAATTGGTATAAAACAAGCATGGAACATCAAAAATTATAGATACGTTTGAGACGTATCAGCATCCCCAAGCTTAGTTCCTGCTCGTCCTCGAGTAGGTAAACGATAAAAACAAAATAATTTTTGAGGTGACATGCTACCATCATAATCTTGATCATATAATATTGTAAGGCACATATAAATGAATGAAGTGATCCAATTCAATGGTCTATAATTTGCTACCAAATAGATAATGAGTAAACAATGAATCACACAAGCTAAACGTTTTCATGAATAGTACTTTCAAGACAAGCATCAAACTGTTTTGCATAAGTGTTAACTCATGAAGCAATAGTTTCTAATAAAAGGTATTCAATCAACACAAAGGAAGAATTAAGTTTCAGCATTTGCTTCAACTTTCAACATATTTATCTCATGGATAATGTCAACACAAAGTATTATAACAAGTCCAATACGTTGCATATAACCCATGTTGTAACAATGTTGACACTAGTGTGTGCTTGTGGAAGACAGAAAGAATAGGAAAACTGACTCAACATAAAAGTAAAAGAAAGGCCCTTCGCAGAGGGAAGCAGGGATTAAGTCATGTGCTAGAGCTTTTAGGTTTTTGAAAGCATATAGAGATTGCATAAAATATTTGATACTCCTCCCAACCTTGCTAACACAAGCCATGGCTAACCGAATCCTCGGGTGCATTCCATCAATCACATACCGTGGAGGAGTATCTATTTTTGAGAGGTGTTTGTTAATTGTCAACGAATGGTAGCGGGTGATAACAGTATTCTGCCTGTCAAACAGACTTTTAAGAGCGGCTCCCATGAAGGGCGTTATTTCTACCAGCAAGGCAGATCATCCCTCTTTCTCTTTTGTTTACACACATGCAGGTATTTCACTGATTTGTCATTGCTTACTGATGAATCAGCGCAAAAGTGTGAAGAGAATTAATTGGTTAAAGTTATAATTAATTGGGACTGGGCACCCCGTTGCCAGCTCTTTTTGCAAGTTATTGGATAAGCGGATGTATATGCCACTAGTCCAGGTGTAAAGTCCATTTGACAATCAGAATAAAGAATAACCACACTAATTCCTCATGAGCTGGTAAATATTGACACAAAAAGGGAATAATAACATTTTGAATAATTTAAAAGTAGCACATTAAAAATTTACTTGGAGTGGCAAGGAAATACCACATATAGGTAGTTATGGTGGACACAAATGACATGGATTTTGGCTCAAGGATTTGAATGCACGAGAAGCATTCCTTCTCAGTACAGAGTTTAGGCTAACAAGGTTTATGTAAGCAAACAAGAATATCAACCCGTACACCAAGTTTTATATGACAAACATATTGCAAACGTTATAAGATTTCATACCATCTTCCTTGTTAACCAAACCCATTTATTAGAAAATATCTAGACCTTAGAGATACCACCGATGCAAACCAAATTTTCAACAAGCTTTACGGTAGTTCTTCACTAATAGGCTTAACTCATGTGATGCACAAATTTAATCATGATCTACTTGTTAACTCAAAACAATTGACAAGCATCAAGTTATCCATATTAGTGATCTACAAGATTAAGCAAGTTTTTCCTTATACCAATTACCACATGCAACATTTTTTGAACCAATCAATTTATTTCATCCACTCTCCAAATAGATATAAGTGAAGCAAGAGAGTACTTTCTATAAAAGAAAGCTAATAGCTCTGAAAAGAGATACATGAAAACAAGAGCTAAAAGTTGAACAGCGCTAGATAATGAATACTCAACAAATATAAGTGAAGAATAGGAGTATTCTCATGAAAAAACGGAGCGTGTCTCTCTCCCAATCAAGAATGCTAGGGTCCAGTCAAGCTTTATTGAAAATAAAAGACAATACTGAAAATAAAAGCACACAGACGCTCCAAGAAAAGCACATCTGATGTGTAACACCCGAAAATTTAGATCAAAATTTTAAATTATTTTTGGACGCCGAAAAACTTTTCTAGTTTTAATAAGTGTTTCCTAAAATCTTTCGACACCATTTGAATGAGGGTTTGCTCCCTCTTTGAATACCGGAGGACTCCCCTACACATTTTTAGAAGACCCGCCCAAAAATATTTCATGCTCCAATCCACATATTTTCAATTTCAGAGTTAACTGTTAAATGTCGGCTCCGATCCCAATTTTATTCGACCAACTTAGGAGTCTCGAAAAATCCTCATAATTTAGGGAGTTGCATATTCTTGCATTTCCTACACTTCTTCCGTTGAACTCGAACTCGTTCGAGCAAGTTTTGATCTACTTCCTTTGTAAGCCAAAAACCGATGCGGTACGCGGCTTAGCGGACACATTACCCAAAACCGTATTTGGAAGCAACCATTTGAGTTCAAACTCAGTGGACCATCTCCTAGCATCCAAACCTAGCCAGTGAAATTTTCGTGGAATTTATTTGCGTCGAAAAGTTCGTTGGGGCATTTCGTCAAGCACCTTTGGGGCTGGTTTTAAATTTCATTTTGCTAAACTAGCTTGGTGCCTAAACGATAGTCGGTGGCTAATCCTCTTCTCCAGTAGAGCCTTGTGCTGCACTGATCATCTAGCTCAGCCCTCCCTATCCATCCCCGTTCCTATCCTTTGCCATTGATTGCTTGGAGGCAAGCCGTTGCACCGGTGGCCGTCGGTGCCATCAATCCTCTGCCTCCCTTGGCTAGAAAAGCAGCAACTCGAGCCCTCCCTGGCTGCTGCACCCTTTCCACACTTCCCTCGCTCCCTCTCCACGACCCAGTGTAGCCAGACGGTCGGGGTGCTCGAGCTCGTGCACGACCACAATGGCCGAAGCACGGGAGCTCACGGGAGCACGCACACCGGCCCCTCCTTCCGCCTGAGCTCCCCAAGCCGGTCTCCCCCCCCCCCCCCCTCGGCCTCCCTCTGCCGTCCCCGAGCTGGCCGGGCAGCATGACGGAGGAGCCGTCCGTGTTCGCCTCCGCCACGGCCGAGCTCGGCCGAGCTTGTGCGCGACGCCCCGGCCTCTCCCCCGCGCGCTGGAGCCGTCCCCGGGCGCGGTGATGTACCGCCACCTCGCATCCGTCCTCAGCCGATCCGCCCGTCGCCGCCGGCGGTCGCTGGCCGCGCCTCCCCGTGCGCTTCCGTGCGTGCCCGTGCGGAGGGGAGCGTTGACCTCGTCCCCGCCGTCGTCTCCGCCCCTCCCGGCCGCGGCCCTCCGCCTCCGCTCCATCCCGCTGACGGCCGGCCGGCCGGCGCGCCGAGCCGCCCGCTCCGGCGAGCTCCCGTGCGCAGGAGCAAGCGTGCAGGGGGATGAGGATGCTCGTACAGGAAACTGCATCGATCCGTTCTTCCTCATGTTTTTTTTTCTTTCTTTCTGTTACGAACCGTTTTCCAGCCCCAGTAGCAGCAGAAGCAGCATAGCCCAGCTGGCCAGGAGGCAGCAGCGTAGCAGGCCATTTCGGCCCATTTGCGGCCCGACAGATTTTTTTTTTGGTTCTGTTTTTTTTCTTTTCCTGCTGGACAAATCTTCAAACGGCAAAATCTTTTGAACCATAGCTCCGATCGGAGCTCTACCCAGTGGTACTGGTTTCATCTCATTCCAAAATAATTCTATGGGTGCCCTTTGTACGTACAGTCCGGAGTGCGTGGGACGGGGCTATCGCTGCCCTACGCTGCGGAATCACCCCTACCTTTCCAAGCCCAGCGGATCCCCATCTTCGAAGGCAAGCTAACCCCGTGCTATGAGTAGCCCAATGGTGTTTGTTCGATTGTTTGCTTATTGTCTTGCCGAGTATTATATGTTTGTCTGTTTATTTATGCATGACTGTTTGTTGTTCTTGTTTAATATGAGACTGATAATATTACTGCTGCCATGTTTTATTCATCATCCATGTATCCATTAGAATGACGTGTGAATTAATTGTGCGCCTCGCACTTGCGTGGCTTTGTTTGCTTCTTCTTCTTCGCCGAGGTGAGGAGCGGACGAAGGTCGTCTTATGATCCTCGGAGTTGGGGCATTTGCCAAAAGAGTTATTTGCTTCTTCTCCCTCCGTCAAACGTGGTTGGCATATGCCCACCTGGACTGCGTCGCTTGGGACATTTGCTTTCCATTTGGTTCTTTTTGGCAAGATTGCTGACACCACGTCGAGTTAATCCTCGAGTGGAATGGATGCTTTCTTTCTTATGATTGATTTTCGGTTCATTTTGGAGACTGGTAATATTACTCCTGTCATGTTGCTTATTTATTTGTCATACCTGCTTGGTTATATTATGTATTGGTAATATTTGTTAAACACACGTCATTCTTGAGACAATGGACTGGGGAAACCGCCGCCGTCTCACTAAAACATTAACGCCGATCTGTGGTGGCGCTTGTCGGCGGAATCGCCGCGACAGTCACCCGGTCGACGCAAACCAACTAAACTATGCTTGAAATATTGTGTTGCTAATGCCTTGTTGTTTGAGGATATATGATATTGATATCGTGATTATTATGCTGGACTAATCCTCTGTTTTGAGACTTGTTGTGATGAAACTTGATTAAATGAAACACCCCTCCAAACAACGATAGGGTCAGTCCATGGTGCCACTAATCTGAACTTTGAAAGCGGAACCATCGTCATCTCATGGGAGGACCGTGACCTAGTAGGTTGTTAAGCCCCTTTTGTGCCATCCATTGGGCGCAGTCGTTCGGTTGCGCTGTCCGAGGGGAGTGGTCGACAGGCACGGGTTCGACTGTGATAGGGAGTCCGGAGCTAGGCATACCCGGTCGCGCCAGGGGATGTGCCAGATTTACTTGCCCGTTGTGCCATGCGCATAGGGTGGTGCAGGAGAGTGTCTTAGCAAGTGGACCGTCATGTGGGTGTACCTTGCTTAGTACGACTTTGGGCGTGACAAACCTGAAGTGTCGGCTGAGTGGGGCGCATTCTGATAGGTGGTAAAGCAACCTCTCGAGAGTGTCAACCTAGCAAGCTAGCCTCCTTCCTGGGATATGGAACAACAGTTCAGTGTCGGTCACACTGTGTGTCTTTGTCGTGTCCGGAGGTTAAACTTAAGATTTGTTTGAAATAATTAATGAACGACCTGATTACACTAAATGAACAAATAAGATGATGCAGTGAATATTGTCTTGAGATGCTGATGGTAACCCGTGATATGGGATGGCGGGGTGATCGTTGGGAGCCTAGAGTTAGGCCTGAGCCAATATCAACCGTGCATGCCCAGAGTGGAAAGTTGAGGCCAGAGGGCCTAGCAATGATCACAGGTGATGTGTGTATTATTTGGTACCAACTGGTACACTCGATTATACTCGTCACAGGTAATTTCTTTGTATGATTGCCGGTGCACGATCCAACCCCACCTGGCTTGCACTCTGCACGGGTAATACCCGTTGTTTGCTTATGCCATGTTTTGCTTGTGATGCCATGCTACCTTTATGTTATTTCTTGATCTGCCTAGAGTAGACACTTGCCATGTTGTAGGATTTTATTTCCAAAGGATATCTTGTTGCATGATTGTTGGATTATTCGTAGTAAGTGGCGATACTTGCTGAGTGCATACAAATGTACTCACGGGCCTTGTGTTTGTGGCCAGATTTTGGTGAGGATTCATCTTCTACCTTAGCAAGGATTTGGAGCAAGAGCGTGCTAGGATCAGTAGCCCAGCCAGATGCCTGTGGAGTGGAGCCGCTCCAAGCCGTTGCCTTAGCCGTCTTCCGCTGCCAGTTAAACTCTGTCCTGAGCCATGCTCGGCTTGATATTTTGGTCATGCCTTGATGGCCTTGTAAACCATTTGTAGCACTTCTTGTGCCTGATTGTGTAATGATTACCACAATGTTGCACTGTCGCGACGTGCGGCCAGATATCCTGGGCTGGCGCACGGGACGACCGCCTCTCTGGTGATATGTGCCAGGGAGGGGTGTCACAGAGGTGGTATCAGAGCACCAGGCTGGCTGTAGACTACCCTAGCATGGAAAGCCCTGCCTTACTTTTGCCCGACAGTGAGCCGATGGATTTAACCCATCTCCGCCTAACCGGCATGGCTGGTGTCGGTCCACAGTAAGGTGTAGTAGGACTTGTCCCATTCCCTGAGAGAGGCTCACCGGTTTCTTCCAAGAGAAGGAGCCGACACAACCCAGCATATTTGAGGCCCCAGCCCTAGCTGCGTTTATCCCCCACCCTCGCCTGCTATCCTTGGCAACCCAACTCTCTTAAGGCAGGATCCCGCAAAGGAATCCCGCGTTCTTATCTCATCCTACACCCAGAGCCAAAATAATCCGATGGCGAACCCTAGGGTCATCCTGGAAACCACTACAGAGGATCACAGCGGATTTCCACTGATGCTTTTGGAGGTCGTCTGTGATCTTCTTGGCAGGCCTACTCGCCCCCGATATGTGGTGTACGAGAACTCACTCTCGCCTGCCGGGAGTGAATTTCAACCAGACGTGCATGTCGACTCATGCCCGATGGGCACAAGTCAGCCTTACTTGATCCAAGGTAGGAGCATGCCCACTCTTCCTCAAGCCATCCAGGTAGCAGCCTGGGAAGGTCTCGTCCGCCTGCGGTACTCAGAACCAGGAATGGCGGAAAGTCGAGCTTTCCACCTTCTCCCAGCCAGACCCCATGATGGTGCGGAGGCTATCCAAATTTCCATTAGAGGGGAAGTCGACCCTGCCGTAATCACCCTGGTCAACTACGGAGCGGCAATGACAAAGTTTTGCCAATCCCTGAGGGATGAACTCTTCATCACAAGGTGCAACCTTGGTCACGCTCACCTGCAACTGTGTCGAGCAAGGAACCTACCTAACCTCAACCATGAGCCAGCTCAGGGTACTGGACTCCCGTTCCCAGATGATTTGCCGGGATCCAGTCTTGATGCCTCTGGGACACAAGCACTAGCCCCAGTCCGGCAGTACCTCCAAGCAGGAGGTATAATCCTCGAAGGCGTGCCTGCAATTCCCCACCCCGTGGGAGATGGAGATGTGGACACCACTCTTCGTCTCGGCCACGCTCCACCGACTACCAGAGGCCGCCAAGCGGAGTAGAACCCGTGTTTAGTTAGCCTAAGTGACGCTTGTATGTGATAGGTGAGAATCAGCGAGGTTGTTTGTTTTTCTTGTGTTGGCTTGTAATGCAAGTTCTTGTCTGTTTTCTGGTTGATGTCGAATCAGCCGTAATAAAACTTGGTGTTCTGATTCCCTTGTTAACCACTTGGTTGACGTGTGACGGAATATCATGTCCTTTTCTTCAGTTGAAAAGTTTTGAAGAAATGACAGATCACATAAAAACAAAAGTGGTATATGTGAACCCAGACACATATGCACGCCTTGTAAAATTAATGCAAACTTTGAATGATATTATTTTCTAGTATGGGAATTATTTTGTGTGTGTTGCACAAGTTTAACTATTAAGTGGAAGTATTTAATGAGACACTGTAACCACGGTGCCTCGCTCACTTGATGTTAACTCGTGTGTAGGTTTGAAAAACCACCTACTTGGTGTTATACATGGTTCCCCACTTGGGACGGATCATGTGCCACACGCAAGTAAAAAGTTTTTGTCGAGTGTTTAGTAGATGTTGTGTGCTTGATAACCGGTATGGTTAAAATGATTATGCCATACTGTCGGGGGAATACTTTCTGGATTAACCCGCAGCCCAGTGCAACTTAACTTACTCGCACGGACAAAGGCCCACTTGGGAACAAGCCCAATATTGAACCGCCATAAGGGGAAAGATCTATAAGACATATCCCGGAGGACGTGAAGACCAAGTAGTCTCCGAGTAGGCCTCTGTGGATGTATTCCTTATGGGGGAAGTTTCCTTTTGTAACCTAGCGAGCCTCTGTGTATATAAAGAGGACTCGCAGGACTTAGAGCAGGTCAAGCTATCAAGCCCTAAACCCTAGCTCATACGGCGAGTACCAGATCGGATCGCCTCCATTGTAACACCTCGATTA
This sequence comes from Poa pratensis, assembly GCA_947311845.1. NCBI lineage: Eukaryota > Viridiplantae > Streptophyta > Magnoliopsida > Poales > Poaceae > Poa > Poa pratensis. The sequence goes on along the minus strand of CAMZMU010000100.1, from coordinate 14,871,756 downwards.
TCATATCAATACCAATCTAGGGTAGGCAGGAAGTAGGTCTTTTACCTCACATTGAGGGGGCCGAACCTGGGTAAATCTGTGTTGATCTTTGTTCCTGCGATCCCAAGCTCGGAGATGCTTGACTCGCGTAATCCCACACCTACGAAGTCATCTATGACACCTGACGTGACAAACCCACGACAGTTGGCGCCCACCGTGGGGCCTGCGGTCAAGAGCGTCACGTTCCGCGCAGGATCCATGAAGGGAGCTGAAGATCTTGTTGTTGGCCGTATCATCACGGTCAATGGCACACCCCTCATCGACGATTCAAGCTGGGGGCCGGAAGCAGATTACTTGGAGACCGGCCACGTCATCCCCTTTGGATCCATCAACGTCTTCGTCGGCTTCATTGGCGGCGAGTCAGAGGATCCATCGCAACATGGCGACTCAGAAGAAGGAGTCGCGGTAACAGTGGACCAAGAAGAAGAATCTATCAACCACGAGTCGCTGCCTCTCGAAGACGAAGAAGGCCAATCCATTGAGTATGTCCTTGAGGAAAGGCTATGCGGAGGCCCTGTGGATAGTGGCTCGCCCTCTGTAGAAGATCGGCACGTGGAAGGGGTCTACAGGACCACAGAAGCAGACGAAGGGCTGGGCATGCCACCAGGCAGCTTAGCCCCCACACCGCCGGAAGCAGCAGAACAAGCCGCGCTAGACGCATCAGGAGTCGCGGCATCCGCTGCGATGACGCCAGGAGTCGCGGCCTCAGGAGTCGCAAACAAAGAGACTCCACCTGGAGTCGCGCCTGCGGAATCAGGGTCAAGGGTAACCCCCAGCGCAGCGGTCACGCCGCCACAGGGAAGCGTGTTGTTTACACCAATATCTGCGGTTAACGCGGCTGCTAGGGTGACAGAATTGGAGGCTACCAGGATCGGGCTATATGATGAAGTCCAGAGAATCGCAGATGAGAGAGCCAGGCTGGCGCGTGAGGAACAGCGCCTCCAACAGGAGCAACTGCGACTCATCGAGGAAACCAATACTCTGCAAGGAATACAGGCCACCTTGCCACACAGACGCCACGCGAGTCGCCTGCAGCCAGGAACAGTAAACCCTATGGAGCTGTTCCAATCACCTACCACTGAACCAGCAATTGCGGTCCCGTCAGCCGCCACCAACACGATCCCATCAGTCGCCACCAACACGGCGCACCCGGTCGCATGGTCAGGGGTCGCACAACCTTCAGTCGCGGTACCCGCACGCATGGCACCATCTGCCATGGTTATGCGGTCCGTGGCCCCGTTAGCTGCGCCCGCGGTTCAAGCAATCGCTGTACCATCAATCGTACCAGCGGTTCCATCTTTCGCAGCACCAAGAGTAGCAGAGATACCTGGGTCAAGGGCCATAGTACAGGCTAACAACAGGGCCATGATGCCCCCGCCATTGACGCAGCCAACCTTTGTTCAGCAGTCGCCACAGCAGCCTCAAAGGTTCCACACGCCGCAAGGGCATTATGTTAGCCCAGTGGAGAATCTCTTTGCAGCCACAAACATCTTGGCCAGATTAGCGCCAGCAGGAAACACGCCAATGGACAGAGAGGCACGGCGCGCCATTGAGATGCTGAGCACAGCAGTAATACAGCAGGCGAATATGTCCGAACACGCAGGACGGCTGCACTCCACCCCTTACAATAGCAGAGCAACGGCGGAGAGAAGCATCCACGCGGAGTCGCCACACGTTGCGACCTCGAGCTCGGCTAGGCGACAAAGGGAAGATCAACCTGCGGCTCAAAATCAACCTCAGCAAATTCAACCCATAGAGATTGTGCAGCCGCGCGCGGCGGCCAACCCAATAGGAAGGCCAGCTTCGTCCAACCTATCGTCGCGACTCAAAGGCCCAGTCTGTTTCAGCGAAAGAATCAGGTCTGAACCGTTTCCTGCAGATTTCAAAGGCCTCGCAAGGTCGCCAACTACAACGCCAGCATGGACCCTGTTACTTGGCTCAACAATTACGAGATGGGCATGAGCATCCTAAATGCATCCGAAGAGATCTGCGCACGTTACCTAAACATGATGTTAGAAGGCGCAGCCCACATATGGCTACAAAATTTGCCACCAAATTCAATAAACTCTTGGGATGAGATGAAGGAAGCTTTTATCAAGAATTTCCAAGGAACATGCAAGCGACTCTGCAGCATAGAGGACCTTGAGCGTTGTGTACAGAAGGAAGGCGAGTCGAGTCGCCACTGGATGAGAAGGGTCGCAGAGATCATACATTCCTCAGACAACATACCACCCAGTTCAGCAGTCCTTGTCATGGAGAAAAATTGCAAATTTGAGCCGCTAGTCCACAAACTAGGTCGCATGAAGGATAAAGTCAAGAGCCTAAGCGAGGTAATGGCGGCGGCCAACAAGTATGCTAGCTCGGATAAAACCAGGGACGCATCTGATGGGGAGGAAGAGGAAAACACTGGCAAGGGAAAGAAGGCCAGTAGCAAGCCTCAACAACAGCAAGCTAGCAATGCCAATGCGAGTTATAACAAGCGCAAAAACGAGGAAGGAAACTCAGGGTTAGTCGCAAATACGAATACTCGTTACAAACAAAGCAGCAGCAGAGGAAGGAATTTTCACCCAGTTAATTTGGAAGAGGTTTTCAACCGCCCCTGCGACATCCATATAGGAAAAGATGGGAAACCACCCAACCACACGAAGGCACAGTGTTATCATTACAAAAAGTGGAAGGATGGACAGCCACTCAACACAAACTTCAATCATCAAAACAACGAGGAAGGTAAACATGGCGGAGGCAACAACAGCAACAACGCCGTCCCAAATCCGCAGCCAGATCAGCCACAGTTCCCAAAACAGTTGGGTCAGTATCATACCATTGTGGTGAATACTTCAAGGAGGGAACAAAAGCTGCGACGACGCAATCAGGCTGTTAACGCCATAGTACCAGCCGTCCCACAGTGGCTAAAGTGGTCCGAGCAACCAGTAGTTTGGAGCCGCGAGGATCACCCAGGAGAAATAAATGAAGAGGGAAAACTCGCGCTGGTGGTTGCCCCTCAAGTCGCAGGGTACAAGTTGAGCAAAGTACTGATGGATGGAGGCAGCAGCATCAATATATTATACTATGAAACCTTCAAAAGAATGAACCTTCAAGAAAAGCAGCTACACCCATCAAGAACAACGTTTCATGGTGTCGTGCCAGGCATATCAGCTCAGCCATTGGGGCGAGTTAACTTGGAGGTCGCCTTTGGGACACAAAGCAACTTCAGGAGCGAGTACATTTGGTTCGAGGTTGTAGATTTCCAGAGCCCATATCATGCGCTGTTTGGCAGAGAAGCATTCGCAAAGTTTATGGCTAGGCCGTGCTATGTGTACCTAAAGCTTAAAATACCAGGCCCTAGGGGAGTCATCACCATCAATGGCGACAAAAGAATAGCTCAAGAATGCGAAGAGGCGACAAGGCCATAGCCAGAGCAGCTTGCATCGCAGAGAGCGCGCCCATGCGCGAGTCGCAGGAGAATTTTGATGACATCGTGAAGGCCAAGAGGCACCTGCCTGACTTGCGACTTCAGATTACGGCCGCAAGGGAGGCAAGGAAGTCAAAGGCTACGAGCCATTGCCAATAAGGACACATCCCAGGCGTCGCGAGTTGCCATCAGCAGCCGCAGCAAAATTATTAAGAGTTTACATCATCAAGCTGGCCACTCAGGGCTAAAAATTTCAATTCTGGTCGCCACTCAGGCGCGACCGACCCAGTAACATCTCTGTTGCCACCTAGGCGCAATCGACCCAATTCTGGTCGCCACTCAGGCGCGACCGACCCATGTAACATCTCTGGTTGCCACCTAGGCGCAACCGACCCAATTCTGGTCGCCACTCAGGCGCGACCGACCCATGTAACATCTCTGGTTGCCACCTAGGCGCAACCGACCCAAATTCTGGTCGCCACTCAGGCGCGACCGACCCATGTAACATCTCTGGTTGCCACCTAGGCGCAACCGACCCAAGCATCACTTCTGGTCGCCACCTAGGCGCGACCGACCCTATGTATCATATAATGATTCTGAAATAAAGCATCTCAAACTACCAATTGAGCTGTGAGTCTTTTATTTTTTAATCATTGGTCCCTTGGGGGTGTGGCAGCTTTTTAGCGCGGCCTATTCCTTGGGATCGCCAAACAAGTGGCATTTATCGTGATTATACTCAACCTCTCTTAGATGCGACTTGCACTATGCGGCCAAAGTACTGGGGGTGCGGCGTCAATCGAGTTTGATTGCCTGATAACCCACAAGTATAGGGGGTGTATCGTAGTACTTTCGATAAATAAGAGTGTCGAACCCAACGAGGAGCAGAAGGTGTTGACAAGCGGTTTTGATGAAGGATTCACTGTAAATGCTCTCAGACAAGTTTTTAGGGGTTTTTGATATGACAGATAAATAAAGTACATGTAAATAAAATGCAGTAATAATAGTTGCAGCGAGTGGCCCAATCCTTTCTACAGCAAAGGACAAGCCGGTTGTTGTACTTATAATGACCAAACGTTCTTGAGGACACACGGGAATATTGTCAAGTGCTTTCGCTTCATATAGTTGATTAATCTTCATTGTTTGGATAAGTGTTGTGTGGGTGAACCTATGCTAATGCACCGCCCTTCCTAGGACTAATACATACTTGTGATTATACCCCTTGCAAGCATCCGCGAATACAAGAAAGTAATTAAGATAAACTAACCACAGCCTTAAACTTTGAGATCCTGCTATCCCTCATGCATCGATATACCAACGGGTGTTCAGGTTTCTGTCACTCCGGCAACACCACAATTGGCAAACGAATACACAATGCATTCCCCTAGGCCCATAAAGGTGAAGTATCATGTAGTCGACGTTCACATGACACCACTAGAAGAATAACACCACAACTTAAGCATCAAACCATTAAATATTACTCAACATAGTTCACTACTAACATCAAGACTTCTCCCATGTCCTCAAGAACTAAACGAACTACTCACAAGACATCATACGGAACATGATCATAGGTGATATGATGATGAATAACAATCTGAACATAAACCTTAGTCCAATGGTTTCACCAATAGCATCAATAACAAGAGTAATCAACACCGGGAGAGTTTCCCCTATGAAATAGACAAGATTCAGCCCTAGATGTTACAACGGAGACGGGGTGCAGCGGCGGTGATGATGGTGTTGGCGGTGGAGATGATGATGATGATGATCCCGATGAAGTCCAGCTCACTGACGGTGATGATGGCGGCGATTTCCCCTCCGGGAGGGAATTTCCCCCGGCAGATTTCTTCCTGCAGGGGAGCTTTTTGCTCTCTGGTGTTTTCCGCCTCGTGGAGGCGGCGGAATATTTCGATGGCCCTCCTCCCTGTGTTAGGGTTTCGAGGGGGTCAAGTACGCGAAGGGGGAAGGACTGAGGTGGGCCAGGGCCCCCAAACCACCTGTCGGCGCGGCTGGTGGGCCTGCCGCGCCAGCAGGTGAGGAGGGCCCACCTTGGCCCTTCTCAGCCTCCCCTTTTGGCCTCCTCCATCTTCTGGTGAAATAGGGACTTCCATATGTCTCCTTCGATTTATTGATCTTCAGAAATAATGCATCTCGACGGTGCTTTTTCCAGCAGAATCGTGACTCCGATGTCCAATTCTCCATTATTCATCAAACATGCAAAATAGGTAAAATAACATGAGTAACACTTCTAAATATGAAATATATCGATGAATAACAGTAAATTATGATATAAAATAGTGATGCAAAATGGACGTATCATTGCCTATCATGGCCGCTCTCGACCCTGAACACGCACTTTTTACCTGGGAAATACTGAGCCGCGCAAGGGCCTAAGTGAGGAAAAACCGAGACAAATCATAAGGACCAGCCTATTGGTCGAAACATGTACTGCCAGAGTACTTAAGCAAACCATAATATTGTCTTATGACACATAAATTCTAACAATTATTACAGACCGCTAAGGGCCAAGATCATCAAACCATTGTTTTTCTTCTTCACTTGTGCGCAGCTTTTGGCCGGTGGGAAGGAGGAACAGGCGGCTTACCAAGCTTGCCAGAAGGAGCAATCGCAGGCTCGCTGGAGGGCTCTTCAGTCGCGGGCTTGGGGGCTGCAGAGCTGGATACGCCTGGAGAGGGGTTCTTTTCCTGCGGAATCACCGCACTGGATGACGGAGCGGGTAACTTCTCCCATCTGCTTCCATCTGCATTATACTTGCCCATATAGGTCGCAAGATCTATCCCCTCCACCAGTTCAGTCGCGTGGCCGCGCATATCCTTCCAAGTCGTCGCATATTCTGAGGCCGTCAGTTCGGTGCCATCCACCTTCTTCGAGGGCCTACCTTTTGCAACCTTGGCAGCATCAAAAGAAGGATAGTACGTCTTGGCCAAAGCAAGAACATGAGCCGCGCCGGTGCGAGCTGAGGACTCCTTCCAGTCCAAAAAGAACTGAGGCGCCCTAAGCAGTCTTTTTAGCAGCCCTTCAGAATCACCGGGGACTGGCTTGGTCGGCAGCAGGCACTTAGACAGTGATTTCATGGCGTCACAAGTTCTTCGCGAAAAATCGCGGATATACTCCAGCTGTTCTTGAGTACTGCCGCGCTGCTCCTTGGCATCTTCACCTACATCAGGCATGTCTCCGTCAGCTCTACAACACAGGCAAAGATAGTAGAGAAAACAGATGCAGATATGAGTCGCAACACATACCAGTTAACTCTTGAGTCATGATGCACACTTTGGCGTGGACAAGGTTATGGGCATCAGAAACTTTCTTCAACTTTTTCTCAAGCTCGCCAATGGAAACAGCCTTAAGCCTTGCGTCCTCATTGGCATCAGCAATGGCGTCTTTCTGAGCACTGACTTGGAGGTCCAGCTGCTGGACCCTCTCTTGGAACTTCTCTTCAACAGTTTTAAGCCGCAGCTCGGTGGCTTTGGCTTGCTCAGATAACTTGAAGCTTTCATCAGATAGCTCGCCCATCCTGGTTTCCCTCTTCTTCAGCTCAGCGTCACGCTGGCCAAGGAGCTCGCGCAGCCTCTCCAGTTCAGAGGGAGTATCCCCCAGCTGCTTTTCCAAGGCAAGTTTGGCAGCCGTTATGGAGCTTAGTTCCTCCTACGAAGGGTACATCAGTTAGTAAGTATATATCAACAGCTAAAAGAGAAGCATCAAGTCTCCCTTTACAGTCAAAGAAGAAACTTGATCCTTGGGGGCTAGAGACAGATAACTGGAGATAGAAGTTTACCTTATAAGCCGCAGACAGGTCAGACAGTGCCTTGCGGAGCTCCATGGCTTGCTTGTCATTTGAGGCAATGATAGCCTCTGACAGTCTCTCAGCGCGGCTTGTGGAGGAGGAAGAAGCAACCTCAGCACGCAGAATTGGCGACCGCAGGCTGTCCGCCGCTGGCGACTCAATCACTGGCGCATCAGCATCCTTGGCCATTACATCTATGGAGGAGGGGTTGACCTTCTCCACGTCCTGGATCATAAGGGGATCCGTTCTATCCTCCAGAGCCACCTCTTGGGTGGCTGTGTCAAGAACAGGGACCGTGGCCAGGTCATCAGTGGTGGCCACGCCCTCTACCATGGCGGTATGAGCCGCAGGTGATAAATGCGGCTCAACCGCGGTTCCAGGCTCAGCGCGGGTTTAGCCGCACTTCTGCAAAAAGCAAGGGCATTGTGTGAAGAAGAAGCACATAAGCCAGAATAAAAGTATTATAAGCACAGGGAAAAGTTACTAACTCTGGAGCCATCTTCACAAAGGCCATAAGTTCACCGCTTGACGGTGAGGACAGGCCTTGGGTCCCAGAATCTACGAGCAGAAGTTTTGCGTGTCAGTAGAGGAAAAAGAATAAGCATTCAAGATGACAAGACAACAGAAATTACCAGAGTGGGGACCCATGTCTTCTTCAGCAGAGGCGGTGGCTTTGAAAGCACGCCTGGCAACGGAGGAGGTCGCGCCCGTAGCAGGTTTGCGACGCTTCGTGGCCTCAGGGTTTTCCAGAGCATCAACCTCTGGTTCCTCACGAGATAGCCTCTTGGAGGCTCTACGGGGAGTTGGTCCAGCCGCGGCAACAGAACTCGCGGCTGGCACTGGACTGTCATCCTCGTCCAGTTCAGTCTCTTCACCATCTGAGGCCGCAGAAGCAACAGAAGGGATATCAGCAGTCTCGCTGCCCTCTAGAGTGGGCAGCAACTTCTTTCGTGCGGCACGCTTGGGAGCAGCAGTGCCGGCGACGGTCGCAGGCAGCGACCAGTAGTTCTCATCAGCCTGGATCAGGAGATATAAGTTGCAGTATTAAGAAAAGGAATGCGACTCAACTACGAAGGCGAAAAGACAGAGAAGAGGAGTTACCTCAAAAGGCTTGTTGTTAACACTGAAAGGGGCAAGCCCCACCTTATCGAAGGAGATGTCCTTCTCCTCAGTCACGCGGGTGACAAATTCCACCCAATCCTCAGGCCTCCAGTCCGAAGCCTTGATACGATCAACGTCAGCAGAGGTGCCTGTGCACTCAAGGAAGGATCGCTGTCGTGGACTCACGGGCTGAATGCGCCATTTGGTCCAGCAAGAGAGAAGATCAAGGCCAGTAAGACCATGACCTATTAAGGCGCGGACTTTGATCAGCGACTCATTGATGAAGGACATGGACGAGTCGCGGGGTTTTGATTTCAGTGCCTCGGTAGGCACGAAGAGGGTGTTAGACCAGGAGGGAAGGCGAGTTTCGCCCTCCGGTGAAGTATCTTGGCAATAGAAGAAAGATTTTTGCCAAGCCCTGGGTCGATTCGCCAGGGCTAGCTTGGGAAGGCAAGAGTTCCTATGGCGTTGAAGAGAGATGGCGCCGACCTGAACGTAGGCGCCACCCTTGGAGACAAGTTGGCTGTTGCAGGTGAAAGAGGCCAGCCATAGATCGATGTTGGGGGCTATGCCAAGATAATCCTCGCACAGCACATGAAAATTGCTCACCTGGAGCATTGAGTTGGGCCCGATGTCGTGAAGACGGAGGCCTAGGCGTTGCAGCAAATTGCGGAAGAAGGGAGAACCTGGCGGCGTGAATCCACGCTCCACGTGCTCCACGAACATCACCAGCTCGTTGGGCTTGGGGCGCGGCTCGATTTCATCGCCTGGCGCCCGCCAGACGCCGTCCTCCTTCGGCGGCAAGAAGCCAGCCTCGGCCAGATCTGCAAGAGTTTCCTCCGTTACCCAGGATCCTTCCCAGTTGCAGGAGATCTTGCGCCTATCGTCAGATGGCTTCGCCTTGGGCGCCATTGCGAGGGGGAGATTGGATTGGGGAACTAGGCTCGGGTCGAGGAAGAAGACGGCGCGGCTAGGGATGAGAAGATTGCAAGGGCAAATGGATAATGACCTAGGTGGCCGCAGCTTATAACTGAAGGGGCCCGCAACTAACGGCATTATCTGTGCTCGCAACCAACGGCACAATTTGCGCCCGCAAAACGAGTAACGGTCCGCAATTAAAGGAAACGAATATTTCCAGAAGAAGAGATGAGTCGCGCAGATGAGTCACAGCTCTGAATCGCATAAGTCAGGAGATTGGTCAGAACGTTTGCAGTGCGGCTCAGAGACCATTTCAAGAGGTCAGAAGATTCTCACCGTAAAGTCCTAACCAATCTTGGGGGCTAATGTCGGGGGAATACTTTCTGGATTAACCCGCGGCCCAGTGCGACTTAACTTACTCGCACGGACAAGGCCCACTTGGGAGCAAGCCCAATATTGAACCGCCATAAGGGAAAGATCTAGAAGACATATCCCGGAGGACGTGAAGACCAAGTAGTCTCCGAGTAGGCCTCTGTGGATGTATTCCTTATGGGGAAGTTTCCTTTTGTAACCTAGCGAGCCTCTGTGTATATAAAGAGGACTCGCAGGACTTAGAGCGGGTCAAGCTATCAAGCCCCAAACCCTAGCTCATACGGCGAGTACCAGATCGGATCGCCTCCATTGTAACACCTCGATTATCATATCAATACCAATCTAGGGTAGGCAGGAAGTAGGTCTTTTACCTCACATTGAGGGGGCCGAACCTGGGTAAATCTGTGTTGATCTTTGTTCCTGCGATCCCAAGCTCGGAGATGCTTGACTCGCGTAATCCCACACCTACGAAGTCATCTATGACACCTGACGTGACAAACCCACGACACATACCACTACAAATAATTTTGGGGATAATTCAATCCCACTGTGTCTGTGAGCCAATTATCGGTGGCACATATATTTTCTTTTAAAAGAAACCCTGTTATTTTTCAAAACCTGTGTATGCATGAAAATGGATATACAGCTTTTCTAAAATAAAACCGTAAACCGTTGTGTTCCCAAACTTGAGTTAATTATTTGGCCAAGTTAAATCTTCGTCTGTTGGTTGGTAGTTTGGTTGTAGATCTTGTATGATCTTGCCATGTTTGTGTATGGTGAGCAAAACTTTAGATTTAATTTTTATAAACCTGCTAGTAGATCCTATGTTGCTGGATTGAGTGAGCCCCTGCCATGCCATTCTTTTAAATGCGTTGAGTATGGTAGAAACATCATACTTTTAAAATAAATGATTTTAAATAAAAATCTTGTTGTGTGCCGATCTGTTTGGGTGTCAAAATCCTGGTATTTTGTAGAAAAAGTTTTAAGTAGGGCATTATGAATCATGCAAGAAATATCTTGTATAACGCCCCGAATCTCGGGACGAGATTCTTTTAAGGGGGGAAGGTTTGTAACACCCCAAAAATTTAGATCAAATTTTTAAATTATTTTTGGACGCCGAAAAACTTTTCTAGTTTTAATAAGTGTTTCCTAAAATCTTTCGACACGATTTGACTGAGGGTTTGCTCCCTCTTTGAATACCGGAGGAATCCCCTACACTTTTTTAGAAGACCCGCCCAAAAATATTTCATGCTCCAATCCACATATTTTCAATTTCGGAGTTAACTGTTAAATGTCGGCTCCGATCCCAATTTTATTCGACCAACTTAGGAGTCTCGGAAAATCCTCATAATTTAGGGAGTTGCATATTCTTGCATTTCCTACACTTCTTCCGTTGAACTCGAACTCGTTCGAGTAAGTTTGATATACTTCCTTTGTAAGCCAAAAACCGATGCCGGTATGCGGCTTAGCGGACACATTACCCAAAACCGTATTTGGAAGCAACCATTTGAGTTCAAACTCAGTGGACCATCTCCTAGCATCCAAACCTAGCCAGTGAAATTTTTGTGGAATTTATTTGCGTCGAAAAGTTCGTTGGGGCATTTCGTCGAGCACCTTTGGGGCTGGTGTTAAATTTCATTTTGCTAAACTAGCTTGGTGCCTAAACGATAGTCGGTGGCTAATCCTCTTCTCCAGTAGAGCCTTGTGCTGCACTGATCATCCAGCTCAGCCCTCCCTATCCATCCCCGTTCCTATCCTTTGCCATTGATTGCTTGGAGGCAAGCCGTTGCACCGGTGGCCGTCGGTGCCATCAATTCTCTCCCTCTCTTGGCTAGAAAAGAAGCAACTCGAGCCCTCCCCTGGCTGCTGCACCCTTTCCACACTTCCCTCGCTCCCTCTCCACGACCCAGTGTAGCCAGAAGGTCGGGGCTCGAGCTCGTGCACGGCCACCATGGCCGAAGCACGGGAGCTCACGGGAGCACGCACACCGGCCCCTCCTCCCGCCTGAGCCTCCCCAAGCCGGTCTCCCCCCCTCGGCCTCCCTCTGCCGTCCCCGAGCTGGCCGGGCAGCACGATGGAGGAGCCGTCCGTGCTCGCCTCCGCCACGGCCGAGCTCGGCCGAGCTCGGCCGCGACGCCCCGGCCTCTCCCCCGCGCGCTGGAGCCGTCCCCGGGCGCGGTGCTGGACCGCCACCTCGCATCCCTGATCAGCCGGCCGCCCGTCACCGCCGGCGGTCGCTGGCCGCGCCTCCCCGTGCGCTTCAGTGCGTGCCCGTGCGGAGGGGAGCGTTGACCTCGTCCCCGCCGCCGTCTCCGCCCCTCCCGCCGCGGCCCTCCGCCTCCGCTCCATCCCCGCCGACGGCCGGCCGGCCGGTGCGCCGAGCCGCCCGCTCCGGCGAGCTCCCATGCGCAGGAGCAAGCGTACAGGGGATGAGGATGCTCGTACAGGAAACTGCATCGATCCGTTCTTCCTCGTCTTTTTTTTTCTTTCTTTCTGTTACGAACCGTTTTCCAGCCCCAGTAGCAGCAGAAGCAGCCCAGCCCAGCTGGCCAGCAGGCAGCAGCGTAGCAGGCCATTTCGGCCCATTTGCGGCCCGACAGATTTTTTTTTCGGTTCTGTTTTTTTCTTTTCCTGCTGGACAAATCTTCAAACGGCAAAATCTTTTGAACCGTAGCTCCGATCGGAGTGATTCAAATTTCTAAAAAAAAAATTTGACGAGCTCTACCCAGTGGTACTGGTTTCATCTCATTCCAAAATAGTTCTATGGGGTGCCCTTTGTACGTACATTCCGGAATCCGTGGGACGGGGCTATCGCTGCCCTACGCTGCGGAATCACCCCTACCTTTCCAAGCCCAGCGGATCCCCATCTTCGAAGGCAAGCTAACCCCTTGCTATGAGTAGCCCAATGGTGTTTGTTCGATTGTTTGCTTATTGTCTTGCCGAGTATTATATGTTTGTCTGTTTATTTATGCATGACTGTTTGTTGTTCTTGTTTAATGTGAGACTGATAATATTACTCCTGCCATGTTTTATTCATTATCCATGTATGCATTAGAATGACGTGTGAATTAATTGTGCTCCTCGCACTTGCGTGGCTTGTTTGCTTCTTCTTCTTCGCCGAGGTGAGGAGCGGACGAAGGTCGTCTTATGATCTTCGGAGTTGGGGGCATTTGCCAAATGAGTTATTTGCTTCTTCTCCCTCCATCAAACGTGGTTGGCATATGCCCGCCTGGACTGCGACGCTTGGGACATTTGCTTTCCATTTGGTTCTTTTTGCCAAGATTGCTGACACCACGTCGAGTTAATCCTCGAGTGGAATGGATGCTTTCTTTCTTATGATTGATTTTCGGTTCATTTTGGAGACTGGTAATATTACTCCTGTCATGTTGCTTATTTATTTATTTATTTATCATACCTGCTTGGTTATATTATGTATTGGTAATATTTGTTAAACACACGTCATTCTTGAGACAATGGACTTGGGAAACCGCCGCCGTCTCACTAAAACATTAACGCCGATCTGTGGTGGCGCTTGTCGGCGGAATTACCGCGACACTCACCCGGTCGACGCTAACCAACTAGTTGATCTGTGGTGGCGCTTGTCGGCGGAATCGCCGCGACAGTCACCCGGTCGACGCTAACCAACTAGTTGATCTGTGGTGGCGCTTGTCGGCGGAATCGCCGCGACAGTCACCCGGTCGACGCTAACCAACTAGTTGATCTATGGTGGCGCTTGTCGGCGGAATCGCCGCGACAGTCACCCGGTCGACGCAAACCAACTAAACTATGCTTGAAATATTGTGTTGCTAATGCCTTGTTGTGTGAGGATATATGATATTGATATCGTGATTATTATGCTGGACTAATCCTCTATTTTGGGACTTGTTGTGATGAAACTTGATTAAATGAAACACCCCTCCAAACAACGATAGGGTCAGTCCATGGTGCCACTAATCTGAACTTTGAAAGCAGATCCATCGTCGTCTCATGGGAGAACCGTGACCTAGTAGGTTGTTAAGCCCCTTTTGTGCCATCCATTGGGCGCAGTCGTTCGGTTGCGCTGTCCGAGGGGAGTGGTCGACAGGCACGGGATCGACTGTGATAGGGAGTCCGGAGCTAGGCATACCCGGTCGCGCCGGGGGATGTGCCGGATTTACTTGCCCGTTGTGCCATGCGCATAGGGTGGTGCAGGAGAGTGTCTTAGCAAGTGGACCGTCATGTGGGTGTACCTTGCTTAGTACGACTTGGGCGTGACAAACCTGAAGTGTCGGCTGAGTGGGGTGCATTCTGATAGGTGGTAAAGCAACCTCTCAAGAGTGTCAACCTAGCAAGCTAGCCTCGTTCCTGGGATATGGAACAACAGTTCAGTGTCGGTCACACTGTGTGTCTTTGTCGTGTCCGGAGGTTAAACATAAGATTTGTTTGAAATAATTAATGAATGACCTGATTACACTAAATGAACAAATAAGATGATGCAGAGAATATTGTCTTGAGATGTTGATGGTAACCCGTGATATGGGATGGCGGGGTGATCGTTGGGAGCCTAGAGTTAGGCGTGAGCCAATATCAGCCGTGCATGCCCAGAGTGGAAAGTTGAGGCCAGAGGGCCTAGCAATGATCACAGGTGATGTGTGTATTATTTGGTACCAACTGGTACACTCGATTATACTCGTCACAGGTAATTTCTTTGTATGATTGCCGGTGCACGATCCAACCCCACCTGGCTTGCACTCTGCACGGGTAATACCCGTTGTTTGCTTATGCCATGTTTTGCTTGTGATGCCATGCTACCTTTATGTTATTTCTTGATCTGCCTAGAGTAGACACTTGCCATGTTGTAGGATTTTATTTCCAAAGGATATCTTGTTGTATGATTGTTGGATTATTCGTAGTGAGTGGCGATACTTGCTGAGTGCATACAAATGTGCTCACGGGCCTTGTGTTTGTGGCCAGATTTTGGTGAGGATTCATCATCTACCTTAGCAAGGATTTGGAGCAAGAGCGTGCTAGGATCAGTAGCCCAGCTAGATGCCTGTGGAGTGGAGCCGCTCCAAGCCGTTGCCTTAGCCGTCTTCCGCTGCCAGTTAAACTCTGTCCTGAGCCATGCTCGGCTTGATATTTTGGTCATGCCTTGATGACCTTGTAAACCATTTATAGCACTTCTTGTGCCTGATTGTGTAATGATTACCACAATGTTGCACTGTCGCGACGTGCGGCCAGATATCCTGGGCTGGCGCACGGGACGACCGCCTCTTTGGTGATATGTGCCAGGGAGGGGTGTCACATGATGTGAAAGAATTAAAATATAGTTTCACTAGAGATGACCTGATAATTTTGACGATGAAGAAGGGGATGGGCATCCCCAGGCTTAGACGCTCGAGTCTTCTTGAAATATGCTGGGGAGATCCATGGGAGCCTCCCCAAGCTTAAGCTCTACACTCTTCTTGATCCTATTATCATCCTTCTCTCTTGACCCTTGAAAACTTCCGTCACACCAAACTCAAAGTAAATCTCATTAGAGGGGTTAGTGCTCAAATTTTTTAATCCACTGGTTCTGTTGTGACACATTGCAAGAACTCAATAAAACATTAGCTACAGCCCTCCATTAGAGAACTTTGCTTAAAGCCCACAAGAGACAATGCAAAAAACAGAGACAGAATCTGTTAAAATAGAACAGTCAGTAAAGATGAATTTTTTCGAGGCACTTAAGATGCTCAGATCAAAAAACTTTGAACTAATGAAAGATTCAGACATTCATAAAGATTACGCACAAAAAATTTCAGATTTTTTTAACAATCTGGTGATTTTAGAATTTTCGTACAGTGGACAGGAAAAATCTGTTTCTGCGCAGTAATCAAAATTAAGCAAAATCTCAACACTAGAGGCTACTCTTGGCACAACAATGCGAGAAAATAAAGATACAAAGGAGTTGCTACAGAAGTAAACAACCTACTTGACTCAATAAAAGAAAAATTGCAGAAATAAAAAGAATGGGTTGCCTCCCATAAGCGTTTTCTTTAACGCCTTTTGACTAGGCACAAAGCATGCATCAAGTATTACCAAGCGAAGAAGCATCCAAAGAGAGGTCGGAAGTTTTCTCAACAATGCATTGTATCTTATCTATATAGGTTTCAGAATTCCCTTTCTCAATACATTCAGACTCATCATATTCATCAAATGGATTTTCAGGAACAATCCAATCAAAGTTCTTTTCTAGTGCCTCTTGCATTCCTATAAGATTAAAAAGTATTGGTATCTTAACTTCCCCCTCACAATTGGTTTCTTTAGTGTACTTAAGCCTCTCCTTTTCAAGTTTTTCAAGTGTATTAACAACATCAATATAGTACCCAAGCATCTTATATTTAATAAAAACTTTTCTAGCTTCCCTAGCAACATCACCAAATTCTTTAAGTAAGGTTTCTAAAACAAAATCTTTCTTTTCACCATCTTCCGTATCATGAAGTTTTAGAAACATGTGCTGCATTATGGGACTAAGATTGACAAACCGAGCTTCCAACATGTGAACTAGAGAAGCTGTTGCAATTTCATAATTCGGAGCAAATTCTACCAAGGATCTATCTTCAAAATCTTCAACCATACTAACATGATTAAAGAATTCCTCAATGTTATCTCTTCCAATGATAGACTCACTACCCACAGATATTTCCTTTTTAGTATACTTAGGGAGAAGCATGATGAAGTAACAAAAACTAAACGGAAAATAAACTAAATGCAAGTAACTAATTTTTTTGTGTTTTTGATAAT
The DNA here is from genome assembly GCA_947311845.1 of Poa pratensis. Classification (NCBI taxonomy): domain Eukaryota; kingdom Viridiplantae; phylum Streptophyta; class Magnoliopsida; order Poales; family Poaceae; genus Poa; species Poa pratensis. The sequence goes on along the minus strand of CAMZMU010000100.1, from coordinate 14,855,344 downwards.
TGAAAGCAAACAAGATAAAATAAAATAAACTAAGCAAGACAAAAACAAAGTAAAGAGATTGGAAGCGTGAAACTCGCCTTGCAGAAGACTGCTATCTCCCCGGCAACGGCGCTAGAAAAATAGTGCTGTTGACGGGAGACAGAGAGCTTCCTGAAGAACTTCTACTCCCCGGCAACGGCGCCAGAAAAATAGCTTGATGGACGTGAATCACACGTTCGTTGGGAGACCCCAAGAGGAAGGTATGATGCAGTTCAGCGGCAAGTTTTCCCTCAGTATGAAACCAAGGTTTATCGAACCAGTAGGAGCAGCAACTCTTCTGAAGGTTGTTGGCGGCCGCACGGCGCAACACGATCATCAACGCGGAATCTGCACACAACACAATCAAAGTACTTTGCCCCAACGAAACTGTGAGGTTGTCAATCTCACCGGCTTGCTGAAAACAAATGATTAAACGTCTCGTGTGGAAAATGAGTATTAAATTGCAGAGAATGAAAAAGGAACAGTTTGCAGTTTGTGGTTGTTTAATCAGTTTAAAAGAATGGACTGGGGTGCACAGTTCTCTAGTGATGTCTCTCCATAAAAGATAACTAACATGCTGGGTGAACAAATTACAGCTGGGCAATTGACAAATAGTGAGCGCATAACAATGCATATACATGGCATGATGATTACTATCTTATATTTACTAATTGGAGGCACCGTAGAAAGCACCACGTTAATCCTAGAGGTTACGAATTTTAGTCCCTCCGATCTAAACGTAATCTTTTTTAAGCCGTCTGATTTAAGTTGTCTGTCCGACGCGCTAACGCGTGACCCTCCAACACGACCTGCTGAACATGAGTTCGAATCGCGTATCCTGCATATTATCCCGTGATTAATTTGTGCGGTACTGCCGTCCGCACACAAGGACAATATTCTCCTCTGCGCCCGTGGCCAATCTGCGTTTTATGGATTTGACTATCAGCTGAGCCATAGCCGTTAGATCAACGTCTCGCGGCGTCCTCGCCTTTTTCCCATACGTAATTTTCCGCAGGCTGCCAAAGAAACTCTCTCGCATCACGCCAAACCCTACCGCCACTCTTCCCATCACGTTCGATCTAGCACAACGTAGGCGTCTTCTCCCCGGCCGGCCGGCGACTGATTGAATCCCGAGATGGCAGCAACAACACGTAGAGCCGGCTATGATCACCCGTGGACTCCCATCTGCTGTATCTTTAGAGGAGGGCCATGATATTTGAAGAATGATTCTGGTAAGTATCCACGGCGCAAAAGAAAATCAATTTTTTTCTGTCGTTGATGCATGCGCATGGTTTAATTACTGTTCGAGCCTGCTAAATACTACCTAATGACCAAAGATCTGAACGGGGCTGATTTTTTTGTCTGTCGTTAGCAATCGGCAAGAAAATTCATCTGATTAAATTAAAAAGAATAAGTCTTGTGTCATATTAGTTCATAATTTCTTCACGCAAAAGCAGATGCGTGGATGTTTGTCATATTTTGAGAGGGAGAGATCATGCACGAGTGTAGTCATTGAGAAACTCATCTTATTTATGATCTCATATTCTTATCATCTAATCATAACCTATCCGTGTCTCCCTAATCATCTTTCATCTAAACTTTGAATCTCCTCCACTTGCAGATCCTGATTATGTTGCAGCCAAGTAGATGAATCGCTCCCATGATTGGTTATTACATTGGTGGATAAGGTGTATACTGAGACAGACAGAAGTTTAATGCAGATTCAAGGACCGCCGCTGTCCGTGAAGCTGCCGAGAAAAACAAAAAATAAGCTAAGGTGGGACTGTTGGCTCAGCTGTTCACCACATTGACACTCCACTCAGCGAGCAAGTATGTCCGTCTTTAAATTTTGCCGCTTCATAGAATTTCTACTTTTGCAAATTTATCTCTAATACCAGCTCAAAACGTTTTGGTTGCCAGCACCAAGATCAATGTTTAGGTGGTGCATTGATCTCAAGTAATCTTGATTTATTCCATCACTGTTATAACCTTAACAGGATAATTAGTAGGATTCACATTGTGGGCAATATAGACAGCTTATATATAGCTTATGTCGATAATAATTACTTCAGGGTATTTTTGGCATGTTTATATACTCATCTAATTTTGCGCGATCTGAGCCAGTAGAGAAAATGCATTGAGATCTTCTGGTCTTGACTACAGATTATTCGTTATTTCACGGCAATAACCGAAAGCGACTAAGTTCCAATTATGTAGATTAGTCATCTGATTAGTTGATAGAAACCTTTTAGGGTTTTATTATATACAGTTATATATGTTCATGTGAATTATCAGAAAACCTTAGCTAAGTCAGATGACATCCTATGGAACCCATGCCAGAAATCAAAGTAATTCCAAATTAATTGTAAAACTGCATTGGGCTGGACTAGGGTGTGATGGGTTTTTCGGCAAGATTATCTTAGAGTTTAAGTGAAAATCTATTAAAAAAATCTTCATTGTAACCTTGCATAAGTGTGAAGACCAAGATTTATTGAATTAAATCAGTAGTGAAGTCAGTCAAGGCTGAGGATTTTAGTTTGAAGTAGGAGTTTCTTGAGCATGATCTCCTGATTATCTTCTGATTTGCGGTCTTGATGAGCTAGATGAGTGCTAGCAGTAAGTTCTCCGTGAGATGTTTTTTTCTTACAAAGCCCAGTGGCCTATTATATTGTTCATTTGATAATAGTTCATACACGAAATATTTCATTAAGTTGCATTAACTAAGTAACGTATGCTCATGGTCCCGGTTTTGGGTGTCGGATTGGTTTACAGCTGTTAGTTACTAAGTCTGAGTATTCACTTCATTGTGCCGCTTAATTTATGTCCAGATCTATGTGAACTAGGAACTCCGTGAGGAAATTGTAACTTGAGGATTGACCGAGGGCAGAGAGTCACGGATGATATAAAAGGGAAGCAAGGTAGGATATGCGGGCTTTCCTTAATTTGTGCAGGTACTTCATTTTTCCGCCCGGGGCAGCAAGGTAGGATATGAAAGAACGAGAAGAGCCTTTCACTTGCTTACCAACTTCTCATCATGACTAATTTTGAAACATTGTAGAAATATTTCTTTAGCCTATCCTAAAGAGTAAACCAAATAATTCAACTTTCATATCCATCTGTTTATAAATATTAACAGCAAACTGATTATAACTTTATGTCTTTGCAAAGTGCTATCACACGAATTTTCCACCGTGTTATTCATCACTATGCTTCGTTAAAAGAAACTGAACAACAATCCAAATTCCTTTTTTTACCATAAGACTTTAGGGATGACCCGAGAGTTAATGGGTCTCACCCTCACTATATTATACTTCTTCTGTCACATAATTATAAGATGATATTAGAACCATTTGCAATACTCTCATGGTAACCAAATTTCGAGCTAAAATATACATTTTTAGAAATATGATGACCGGGTGTTTGCACTCTAAGCTTTTCAAATACTTTGTCCTAATCTAGGTTGAATATAAGTCAACACAAATTAATAAATGTCCAAATCGGGCCGGATAATAACTAAACACATACCATTCCAACCTCGATTATCAATGCCCGTGCGGACGCACGGGTTGGTGACTAGTGGTATTTAATTGGGCATTACGACAAGATACATAAACCGTTATCCAACAGCATCTATGACTAATAATCCACCGCCGGGTTGTCATCCGAGTCCCCCGTTCGTATTAAGTTGCAAGCAACGGATAATTGCATTAAGTAAAGCGCGTAATGTAAACAAACACATATGCCCGTGGACATAGCATCGTTAGGTTCCCCCTAGTGGCAACAGCACATCCATAACCTTAGAACTTTCTGTCACTGTCCCAGATTAAATGGAGGCATGAACCCACTATCTAGCATAAATACTCTCTCTTGGAGTTACAAGCATCTACTTGGCCAAAGCATCTACTAGTAACGGAAAGCATGCAAGATCATAAATAACATAGGGCATAGATTGATAATCAACTTGACATAATATTCAATATTCATCGGATCCCAGCAAACACAACATGTAGCATTACAATAATATGATCTTGATCATGTAGGGCAGCTCACAAGATCTAAACATGATGGCACAAATTGGAGAGACAACCATCTAGCTACTACTATGGACCCGTAGTCCAGGGATGAACTACTCACGCATCACTTCGGAGGCAGGCATGGCGATGTAGAAACCTCCGGTGATGATTCCCCTCTCCGGCAGGGTGCCGGGAAGAAGTTCTGGACCCTCCCGAGCTAGGGTTGACGGCGGCGGCGTCTCTGGAACTTTTCGTGGATTTTGGCTCCGGCACTTAGGGTTATTTTCTCGGGAGGAATAAATAGGCGAAAGGGCGGCGGCTGGAGACCCCCGAGGGGCCCACACCACCCCAGGGCGCGGCAGAAGGGGGGCCCGCGCCCTGGTGGCGTGTGGCCTCCTGGTGGCCCTCCTCTGCTGCTTCTTTGGTCCATCTGGTGTCTTCTGGTAAAATAGCATCCCCCGTGAAGTTTCGTCCAATTCCGAGAATATTTCCAGACTAGCTTTTCTGGAATACAAAAACAGCGGAAATAAGGAACTGGCACTTCGGCATCTTGTTAATAGGTTAGTTCCAAAAAATGTATAAAAGTGACATAAGGTAGATGCAAAACATATAGCAATTGGTATAAAACAAACATGTAACATCAAAAATTATAGATACGTTTGAGACGTATCACACCTGAGGGAAAAATTTCATTGGTGGTTGCCTTTGGTGAGTCCATGGACAACTTTCAATCAGAGTGGCTCACGTTCGAGGTAGTGAAGTTCTAGAGCCCGTATCATGCATTATTTGGAAGGCCAGCTTATGCCAAGTTCATGGCCATGCCGTGTTATGTGTACTTACAGTTGAAAATATCGGGTCCCAAGGGGATCATCACAGTTCATGGCAACAAAGAGATAGCAGTAAAGTGTGATGAGGGAGATGCGGCCTTGGCAGAGCACGCTTGTGCGAAAGAGGAGCTGAAAACTTACAGGTCTAATCTTGACCCGAAGGATAATACAGCACTCAAGAAACCAACAACAGAAGATGATAGGGCAAAGTTCAAGGCCGCCCAAGATACAAAGATGGTGGATTTCGTGCCTGGGGATTCCTCCAACACTAGTACAGAACGACACATCGGAAACGGGCCAAAAACCCCTTCGGCAACGGAGAAAGGGTCCGTGTCCCCGCGTCCGTGACTGATGTGAAGGACCTCATCGGGAACGGAGGCAAAAAACCGTCACCGATGAGGCATAAGTTGGCTACGGTTGCCGACCAATCTCCGTTTCCGATGTATTGGTGCATCAGTAACGGAGATTCTATTTTACTCGTTTGCATTAGGTTTCTTCAGAAGCCTACAGGAGCAATGCGGTTGCCAATTGACATTCAAAATCTCACCGCAGATGCACAAAGTTGCTAGCAAATCCATTCATAACGTATATAAGAATTGTCATCATTACATAGCATCAAAAGATGAGTTACACATGCCTCGCTAATCCTATCATTCTCATGCCTCCCTAAACTTAACTTTTATGACACTCCACTCTTCTCCAGCTCCACCTTCTTCCTCAGTTCCGAAGCGCCGAAAACGGAATTCGACCTAGCAAAAGACTCGAGTAGCGGTTTCATGCTTCTCCAAATCACATCTGCAGCCAAATTGCTACACACATACACAAAATAGATGGAGAAACTAAAAACAAGAAACCACACCGAGCTCGCAAGCCTCCTTAGCAAATTAATCTTGCCAAATTCTTCGTACTGAGGCTTGCTCCATCTTGGACGGTGTCGCCGAAATATAATAACGTCACCGCTGTGACATTTCGGCCACACTGTCCAAGACACTCTTAATTAAAAAAAGTGTTTTGAACAGTGCAGCGAAATGTCACAACAGCGACATTCACGGATATGATCCCACTTTGTATTTAGCTCTTTTAAAGCTTGTTTGGATCTGCATGGCGCTTATGCATATAAAATACATGGATGTCTAGTTAGAAAAGAGCCAAATATGATGCTACATGACATAAATACAATTTAAGATGAAAACAGTTTACACCTTAAGCGCCTATATCCATGTGCTTGCTGTCCGATCGAAGCGATTTGGAGGCAGAACTTGAAGGTGATGTTACCTTCAATTGCCTCACCATTTTTATGCATTGTCGCCGAAATATATTATTACTTCATACACTAGCTACACAAAACCATAACGAGGATTAGCACATTGACAAAGGGTTGAAATTAATCTATTCATCATCGGTAGTACTAGTAGTGAGGGATCTATTCATCATCGGTAGTACTACAAAGCGTTGAAATTAATTTACCCTAGTAGACTTAAAATAGTGCAAGATTTAGTATTGAGGGATGTATTCATCATCGGCAGTACTAAAAACAAACACAACACAATACTAGACTTCAAATACTAGACAAGTTTTATATGCTACTTTAAATAAAATGTAAGATCAAGTGTTGAGGGGTGTATTCATCATCGGTAGTACTACAATACTAGATAGAACACAATACTACAATACTAGACAGTACTACAATACTAGATCGGTAGATGCTACATTAAATAAAATGTAATATCTAGTGTCGAGGGGTGTATTCATCATCGGCACTAGACAGAACACAATACTAGACTTCAAATACTAGACAAGTTTTCTGCGCTACTTTAAACAAAATGTAAGATCTAGTCAGCTACATACCCGGGGAAGATGCACGGCAATAGACCAGTAGATCCGTGTCGGCGACATACTCGGGGAAGATGCGCGGCGGCTCGCCAACGAGCCGCTGGGGGGATGCGCGGCGGCTCACGACACGCCGCTAGGGGAAGATGCGCTGACGCGCCGCTAGGGGAAGATGCGCTGACGCGCCGCTGGGGGAAGATGCGCCGACGCGCCACTGGGGGAAGATGCGCCGACGCACCGCTGGGGGAAGATGCACGGCGGCGATGCCGGCCGGACGCGCCGCTCAGATCTGCGAGATAAGGGTTAGGTCTGGAGCCGCCGCCACACTATGACTGTGGAGTGAGAGTGAGAGTGAGAGTGAGAGCATTAGGGTTGCCGCAGTGGCACATTTATAGCATATAGCATCGCAAACGGAGGCGATAAACAACCGTTTCCTCTAATTTCTTCACTGACACACTGGGCCTACTTACAAAGGATCGATAGAGTAATTGAACTAATTATCTACTCTACTTTGTTCTGCTTACGCCCTGCCTCCGTGCCATTGTCATCCGCGGCACGGCGTCGCTTCTTGCTGGTTGCCTTCTCAGGCGCGTGCTCCTCCTCCTCCTCCGGCTCGTGCTCCTCCTTCTCGGCCGTGCGTCCTTCTCCGGCGAATCCTCCTCTCGCGCCTCCTTCTCCGCAGCGTGATCCTCCTTCTCCGGCGCGTCCTCCTCCGGCGCGTCCTTCTTCGGCGCCTCCTCCTCCGGCGCCTCCTCCGATGCCTCCTCCTCCGGCACATCCTCCGACGCCTCCTCGTCGTCGTCGTCGTCGGCGTCGTATTCTTCCTGGCTAGAATACGGCTCCAGCGGGTCCTCCGGCTCCTCTTCCTCCGGCGACTCGTCCTCTTCGGAGTCGTCTTCTCCTTCGCGTGAAGACGGCAGGTCCGAGTCGTCGAGTCGTCTTCTACAGAGCGTGAAGATGGCGGGTCCGAGTCGTCGGGGTCCGAGTCCGGTGGCCCGTCTTGATCCCACCATGGAACTTCACCGCGGTCTTCCGCGCTCGCGTCGTCGCTCGGGACTTCCTCGTTCTGCCACCAGGGTTCCTCCATGGCGGTTGTGCTAGTGTGGTAGATAATGTGGGAGAGAACGAAGGGGAGAATGCGGGACCTGCCTGGCTTCGCGCGGTTCTGGTCACATTTCATTAGCGTCGAGCAGGCGGTTCCATTTCATTAACTGCAATTTCCCAAGCACATCGCAAACGGATATACATAAACAACCGTAGCCATAGAGATACATATTGGAAACAGAGACAAATTTACGACCGTTGCCAATACCTTTGGTAACGGAGATATAAAATTCTCCGTAACCAATGTTGACGGACCAGCCTCTGCCAGGCCTCGTCCGCAACGCTAAAATCGCGATTCTCTGTCGCCTAACTCGTGCCGTTTCCATAGAGGGGTATCCGATGTGTTGTTCTGTACTAGTGCAAGCAGTTCTCCATAGGGTCCGATCTTACTGATAAATAGGAAAGCGCGCTCATCGAGTTCATCCGTGAGAATCGGGATGTTTTTGCATGGACACCCATTGACATGCCAGGTATCCCGACTGAACTCACTGAGCATTGTTTACATGTTGACCCAAAAGCAAAGCCGGTAAAACAAGGTTTGCGAAAGATGAATGCAGAGAGAAGGAAAGCTGTAGGAGAAGAGATAGCTCGGCTCGTAGCAGCTGGCTTTATCATGGAAGTTTTTCACCCGGAGTGGTTGGCTAACCCGGTTTTAGTTTTGAAAAAGAATAATGAGTGGAGGATGTGCATAGATTTCACGAGTTTGAACAAGCACTGTCCAAAGGACCTGTTTGCACTACCGCGCATTGATCAAATCATTGACACAGTTGCACGCGGCGAGCACTTGTGTTTTCTGGATGCGTACTCAGGATATCATTAGATCAAGCTGAACAAGCAAGATTGGGAAAAGACAGTGTGCATAACCCCTTTTGGTGCTTTTTGTTACAAGACCATGACCTTTGGATTGAAAAATGCAGGTGCCACGTACCAGAGATGTATTCAGAAGTGTTTTCATGATCATATTGGGCGCAATGTGCATGCTTACGTGGTTGATGATGTGATCAAAGACAGAGAAAGCCATGTCATTTATTAATGATCTTCGAGAGACATTTACAAACCTGAGAAAGTACAAGATGAAGCTTAATCCAACAAAGTGTGTGTTTGGAGTTCCAGCGGGGAAGCTCCTTGGTTTCATTGTGTCAAAACGTGGAATTGAGGCTAACCCGGATAAAATCAAAGCTATTCAGAGTTTGAAAAAGCCAGAGGAATTGGCGGAAGTTCAGAAGTTAACAGGGTGCATGGCCGCGCTAAGCCAGTTTACATCACGGCTCGAGAAAAGGCCATACCGTTGTACAAGTTATTGAAGAAAACAGACAATTTTGTGGGGAATCAAGAGGCAGATGAAGCGTTTGAGGCTCTCAAAAAGCAGTTGTCAAAGGCGCCAGTGCTTGCGGCACCGGGTCCCAAAGAACCAATGTTATTATACATCACTGCCGGGCCTCAGGCTGTTAGCGCTGTGGTGGTGGTTGAGCGTAAGGAAGAAGGCAAAGAACACCCAGTCCAGAGACCGGTTTATTATGTCAGTGAAGTTTTATCAGAGGCAAAACAGCGTTACCCACATTGGCAGAAGTTGGTGTTTGGTGTTTTCATGGCAAGTAGAAAGTTGAAACCTTATTTTCAAGAGCATCCAATTACAGTGGTGAGTTCAGTTCCACTAGCAGATATTATCAGGAATACAGAAGCTACGGGAAGAGTTGCGAAGTGGGCAATAGAGATGGGGCCTTATCATATCAATTATGAGCCTAGAACAGCTATCAAGTCTAAAGCGTTAGTAGATTTTCTCAATGATTGGACACAAATAAGTTCACCACCTCTTACACCATGTATCAAGTCATGGGTTATGCATTTTGACGGGTCTAAGCAAGAGCAAGGTTCAGGAGCTGGAGTTGTGTTCACTTCTCCAAAAGGTGACAAGTTAAGTTATGTGTTGCAAATTCACTTTGATTGTTCCAATAATGTGGCAGAGTATGAGGCCTTGTTGCATGGTTTGCGCATGGCAAAGGAGATGAACATCAAGCATATCAAGTGCTATGAAGACTCGGATCTTGTGGCACAGCAAGTTGCAGGAACATGGGATAGGAAAGATGCAAAAATGGCGGCTTACAGAAGAGAAGTGGATAGGGTAGCCGAGTTTTTCTCAGGCTATCAGGTGGACCATATTGACCGCAGAAAAAACGATGCTGTAGACGCTTTGTCAAGACTCGGCTCACGTAGAGAGCCAGTTCGACCCAATGTTTTCTTGGACGAGTTATGGACTCCTTCGGTCAAGCCTCAGGATGTGGAAGAGCTTGCATATCAAGATAACCCGATTCACAGTTGGTAGCAGCGACACACGAAATTCCAGAGTGGACAGAACCATACCTAGCATATTTGTTGCGGGGCGAGTTACCGCAGCAGGAAGTTATATCCCGGCAAATTGTGCGCCGAGCTAAGGCTTATGTGGTTATAGATGGCGAGTTATACAAAAGAAGCGTGCCAGGAGTATGTCAGAGATGTGTGTCTAGAAAGGAGAGCCAGCAAATTTTGAAGGAGATTCATGAGGGAGATCTCTAGTGGCAAAAGCATACAGACACGGATTATACTGGCTCACGGCTGACGCAGATGCAGAGCGCTTAGTGAACAGATGTGATGAGTGTCAACGATATGCGGGACAGATTCATGTGTCAGCTCAGGAGTTGCGCACAATTCCTTTGACCTGGCCTTTTGCAGTCTGGGGCTTGATATGGTGGGTCCCTTTAGCATGTCACCTTGCAAGAAAACCCACCTCTTAGTTGCCATTGATAAGTTTACAAAGTGGGTTGAGGTGATGCCAGTTACAAATTGTGAAGCAGCCACAGCAGTCAAGTTTGTGAAGAAAATTATACATAGGTTTGGATATCCTCATAGCATCATCACAGATAATGGGATGAATATGTCACTTGGAGAGATGCAAAATTTCTGTGGAAATAATGGAATACGTTTGGATGTGGCATCAGTTTCTCACCCACAAGCCAATGGACAGGTAGAGCGAGCAAATCAGGAGTTACTCAAAGGCTTAAAACCATGACTCCGGGTTCCATGCATAAGAGCTGCTGGGGCGTGGGTAGAAGAGCTGCCGTCCATAGTTTGGGGTATTAACACCACACCAAACCGATCTACAAAGATGACGCCTTTCTTTATGGTGTATGGGGCAGAGTCAGTACTGCCAAGTGATATCATACATGACTCGCCTAGAGTGGCGGCTTACGTTGAAACTGAGAATGAGCAAACCCAGCAGGATTCCCTGGATTTGCTTGAGGAAAATAGAGAACAAGCATTGGAGAGATCCGCAGTTTATCAGCAAGATTTGAGGCGATATCATAGCCACCGGGTTAGAACTCGTACTTTCCAGGAGGGTGACTTAGTGCAGCGATGGACGCAATCCAAAGAAGGGATGCACAAGTTATCCCCTCCATGGGAGGGACCTTTTATCATCAGCAAGAGTTTGCACAATGGCTCGTATTATCTGGTTGATGCTAGAGAGAAATCTGAGTCTATGAACGACACAACACATTCCACTTTTTCATTGGAAGAGCGCGAGCGGCCATGGAACATCGCCCAGCTGCGCCCATATTATACTTAGCATGAGATAGAGTTACCAGATGTAACACACGATGTAACAGGCAGCAGATTTTAGACGCGCTCTTTTCCTTACCAGGGTACCTAAGGGGACTGGAAGGTTTTTAATGAGGCGGCTTGCTGACCTAACCTTTCCTATCAATAAAGTGAAGGTTGAACAGAAATTGTGTTGTCTCATTTTACATTTCAGTTTATATTTGAAAGCCGGCAATTCTCTAAAAATTTGAGATGAGAAGTAGTACAATTGGTGATATGCCAGGTCTTGGGGGCTGGTCATTGAGGTGGCACAGCTTTTCACTCCAAGACCCGGCTTTATGATTATCCGGGTCACGCAGTTCTTTGTGACCCGGCAAAGAGAGTTTGGTTATTGTTTACTGTTTTTATTCATTAGTATGCATGTGTATTTTACAGTTGTTAGTTATGTTTGCTGAAGAGCAAGTAATTATGGTTGTATAGTTATTTTTATCGGAGAAGATGCCCAAAGAGTGCGTCTCATCAGTATGTGGATCAGTGGGGTAATGTGCATAGTTAAGCCTTTACTTTAGAAACACTGATCCAGATCTTGGGGGCTCTTACTTAAATAGTTTGTAGCTGCAATCCCAAGACCCGGCTTTTAAGCCACTAGTTTTATTCTTGATTATCTTACTGTTGAGTTGATGTGAGTCGCAATTATATGGCCTGATTGCTCACCTGGAAATTCAATCAACCATGATGCCCAATGGGACTTGGTTTGACCCTGTTTTTATCAGAGAAGTTGTGACAGGAAAATCCATGCGAAAGCCAACTCATAGTTAAAGAAATCAAAAGGGTCATCTAAACCAAAGACAGACAGATATCTCGAGGCAAAAGTTAACATGATTCAAGCAAAGTCTCACAGGTGTACTACTACACCATCGCAAGCATGGGTTAAAGGTACTCAGTTATTACAATAGCTGCCCAACGGGCTGAATTAAAAGTGTTTCTTGCAGCAAGCAGACATCTGCATAAGTTTTTCAAGCACCGGCTTCAGGAGTCGGGTCACGGGATGGAAAGCCGGTTGGGCGCTCATCAGCAGTTTTAGCCGGGTCATCCACCTTGGCAGCCACCGGCTCAGCTTCTGTCTCCTTTGACTTCTTGGTCCGGGTCTTGGGGGCTCCATCTCTACGCCGGGTGACATCTTGAAGGGATTGGAAATAACCCTCATCGTCGCCTTCAGTTGTAGCTCGTGATGGAGGAGGAACACTTGGAGTAGATGAGCTTGGAGCAGTGGTGGTACTGGGAACAACTTTTTCTGCTTCAATGGAGTCTTTATAGCTTTGGAGGTGGTCAATGTGTTGTGGTTCATCATCAATGATCTCTTCGTTGGCTTGGTTGTATCCATATTGCAGAGTGGTTAGCTTCATCTTGCTTGCAATAACTGTGGCAGCGTGCCAGGTTTGCTCCATAACCCGGTGATAGCTTTTCTTGTCAAACTCCGTGCCATCAGTATTGAACTGTGGAAAGCCTTTCATAAGAGGAGCCGGGTTAAGACTGGGATGATAGGCCTTTGCCAAAGCAAGACCACACATCACCCCGGCTCTGCAAGCAGATTTCTTCAGAAGATGGATCCATTGTGGCATCGTTGATAAGTGGCCAAGCACCTCAGTGTAAGTGCTTGGCAGGTTCTCCTTGTTCCGGGCAGCCTTGATGACTTCACAGCTGCCAACGTATAGCTGGCGTACCAGAGTATACATGCATTTCACCTTGTCTACAACTGTCTTGCGAAGATTACCATCGCGAGGGCCTAACGAGAAAGTAAAGTTGTTGTTAAAATTTGCGGTTGGGGGAAGATAAAAAGCCAGGCTAAGATTAGTAAGTCTTACCCACTAAGGAAGCAACCATAGAGGTTACCATCTTCTTCAGCCGGGTCACCTCATTTGTAGCAGAGTCCAGTTTCTTCTGAAGATCAGTCATTTGAGCTTTCCAGCTCTCTTCCCTATCTTTCAGTTCCTTCTTCAGGTCAGAATTTTCCTTGGTCAGTTCAGTGACAGACTTTTCCAGGGTTTGCAGTTGCTCTACATCTGTGATCCAGGCATCGGACTCAGGTTTCAATTTTTTCCTGAGCAAGGAAATGTCTTTCATGGCTTTAGCGACATATTCCTGTGATAAAGATAGTGTCTAGATATGAGATACAAAAAAGTATAAGTTGTGATTGAAGTTTCGAAGAAGTGTTTAATGGAGTCCCAGGTTCCTGCAGGCAGTAAGCCCGGAACTTGGGGCGCTACTTCTTTCAAAATTTTGCAAGTAATTGTTGCAAGAGTTATAGTATTTCTAAGTGATACAAATATTGAAGAACAAGCTCCGAGCTATTGCAGGCGTACACCTCGACGCTTGGGGGCTACAGTATTTCAAATTTTACGAGAGTACAAGAAGAAAACGTGAGTCCCAGGTCGCTGCAGGCACCTGACCCGGCACTTGGGGGCTACACAGCTTGAAGCAAATTTTCTGAAGTAATGAAGAAGTCCCAGGTTGCTGCAGGTAGCTAACCCGGCACTTGGGGGTTACAGTATTTGAAGTTCAAAATTTCTTTCAGAGGTACAAGCTTTCTAGTCCCAGGTTGCTGCGAGCAGTTAACCCGGCACTTGGGGGCTACAGGTTTAAAAAGTTTCCTTTGATTTAAAGTACCAAGTTCATTGGCAAGTTATAAACTTAGTACATGGGGGCTATGGAATGTGTGGATGAGTAAGTAAAAATTGTAGATAACTCGGGGAATTACCTCGTGGAGTTTCTCCATCATGGTCACCAGATTGCCCTCCAAGTCCTTGTGGTGAGCGAGCCGGGTGAAGTACTCGTCACGTAGATCGCCCATTGACATGGATTCTTGAGCAAGTAATTTAGAGTAAGGAACTGGATCTTTGCCGCGGGCAGAGGGAGTTGGTTTGTTTTCTGGAGTTGTCACCTTGGCTAGAACTTCAGGGGCACCTTTTGCAGGAGCGTGCTGGGTTCCAGTGACCTGCACTTCATCTTCTTTTGTTCCGGAACCTTGTCCTGGTGATTGATCCTTTTCAGCTGCTTCTGGTTGAATAGAAGAGTGGGCTGGAGAAATTACGGGGTCTGGGTTTGTTTCTTCTTCATTCACCACTGTCTCTTTGTTAGCGTGTGCCTCCGATGGAGAAGGCACCATGACAGTGGGTGGTGGAGATGCATGAGGAGCAACTTCCGGGTCATCATCGAGCATAGCTGTGGCACTATAGAAAAAGGTATGTTAGTTTCAATCGTATATGGAGAAGCAGTAAGCACAAACTTAGTATAAAGAAGAAAAGAAAGTTACCCGGTGTTGATCTGGAAGTCATCTGGCGTTGTAACGCTATCTGAAGAAGAAACTGATAAAGATTGGGATTTAGCAACCCAGAATTGGCCAGCTAAAGGAAAAAGAAGAAGTGGGAGTTCTTTGGTAATTCGTCTTTTGAGGTTTCGTAGTATTGGGAATACCTGCGTTAAGTGGGTCTGTGTCGGAGGACTGGCGGGTCCGGGGTTTCTTGGGAGCGTTTTGTTCTTTTTCCTGCACGGATTGTTTGGTATGAGAAGAGAATTCGGGATTGTTTACAAAACGAGAGAATGGTACCTTTGCTATGGAGGCACGGGTTCTCTTTCTGTGAGCAGGAGAATCGATGTTGGAAGTGCTGGCTTGAGAAGTTTGAGCGACCGGGTTATCTTGTGGTTGTGGGTGAAAAATGCCTGGGTTAGATTGTTGAGATTGTTCTGCAGTGGTGTTGTTGTCAAGAAAAGTGCGGAATAGCTGTCCGATTGAGTTGTTCTCACCTTCATCAGAATCAGACCCGGCCTCCTCATCTTCTCTAGTTTCCTCAGCATCAGGAGTAGGAGGTGGGGTTTCAATCTTCCACCAGTCACTGTTCTCCTGTGAATGAAAGAAGTTCGAGTTAAGAAATAGGAAGTATGAGTACAAGCAGATTTATAAGTATTTGACAACAGAAACAAAAAAGAGGGGTTACCTTAGGAACTGGGTTTGCCAAGCAGAAGGCTGGAAGTCTGTCCTCCTCAATCTCAGATTTTGATTCCCCTAGCTAGGTCTTGATGGTCTTGAGTAGTAATTTCACAGGGAATTCTGCTACTGAGTAACGGAGGGAATCTATGAGCTTCCCAGTTTACCTGTAGAAGATGTTATCATGGATGCTTAGTGGCTGGATCCTCCAGCCCATCCAGGTCTTGATGAGATCTGTGCCTTTTAACCCGTGAGCCACGAGCACACGGATCTTTTGCAGAAGAGGCTGCAGCTTGGCCCGATCTTCATCAGAGGCGAAGGAGATTTGGGGTCCGTCAGAATCATTTGGTCTATAGAATAACCCGGCAAGCGTGCCTCTTTGGCCGGTGATGTATCTTTGTAGTAGAAAAAGGTTCACGAGGGGTTAACTCATCGAGTCCCATGGTTAAGGACCTAGGGTTGTGATTATGGGAGAGAGAACGTGGTAGAGCTGGTAGTATCATCGGCTGACAAGCAAAGGCAAGATTTTACCCAGGTTCAGGGCCCTCGTGTGGAGGTAACACCCCTACGTCCTGCTTGTCTGATTATTGATGGAGGTGAACAATGGTGTTACAAGGGACTCCCGGCGAGATGCTGATCTCGCTAGGGTTTCGGTGGTTCTGAAATTGCGTGTCCTGAATCGGCAGCCCTCCCAGCCTTTATATAGTAGGCTGGGTCTCGGGAACATGCAACCGACCCAGATTACATGTAAGGAAAGTCTAAACCGACTATGGCTTCGCCTAACTTGGAGCATACTCCACCTTCTTGGGCCTTCCTTCGTGGGCTTCGCATAGGCTCTTGATAGTTGGGCCTAGTCGATACGTGCACCAGGTACCCTCATGGTAGGGTACCCGATAGGTATATCCCTGTCAGTAGCCCCCGAGTACTGATATGTCCAAAACGTATCCACTTTTCCGAAAACTTTTGCTATTGTTTTTCCTCTAATTTGTGATTTGAATGCAACTAACACGGACTAACGCTGTTTTCAGCAGAATTGCCTTGGTGTCTTGTTTTTGTGCAGAAAGTCAAAGTTTCAGGAAAATTCCAGAAAAATTCCAGAAATTCTATTTTTCCAGAAGACCCACGGAGCCAGAAGACGAAGCGAGAGGGTGCACAGGGGCACCACACGCACCCAGGGCGCGGTTGGCCCTTGCCGCGCCCAGGGGTGGTGTGGCCACCCTGTGTGGCCCCCGACGCTCCCCTTTGGACTACTTAAAGCCTCTGACCTAAAAACTTCGGGGGATCGACGCTTTTTCCAGAAAACTTCCAGAGCTCCGCCGCCATCGAAAACCCTATTTCGGGGATCAGAAACTCCGTTCTGGCACCCTGCCGGGACGGGGAATTGGAGGAGATCATCGCCATCATCATCGCCACCTCTCCATCGACCATCCATGACTCCCCCATCCATGTGTGAGTAATTCCCCGCTGTAGGCTGAGGGGATGGTAGGGATTGGATGAGATCATTCATGTAATAGTTGTGAGATTTGTTAGGGCATGGTGCCTAGTATCCATTAGTACTTATGTCATTGTTGCAACTTATTATGCTTAATGCTTGTCACTTAGGGCCCGAGTGCCATGATCTCAGATCTGAACATGTTATTGAATCATGAGAATAATTATTGTTTTGGATCATATCTATAAGTTGTATACACACGTCACTGTCCGGAACCCGAGGCCCCAAAGTGACAGAAATTGGGATAACCGGAGGGGATGGTTGCGACGTGAGGATCACATGTGTTCACGGAGTGTTAATGCTTTGCTCCGGTGCTTTATTAAAAGGAGCACCTTAATTACCAGTAGTTTCCCTTGAGGCCCCGCTGCAAACGGGCTGGTAGGACAAAAGATGTTGTGCAAGTTTCTCATTGCGAGCACGTACGACTAAATACGGAACACATGCTATGATTGATTATTACTTGGATACCTTATTATTTTATCTGCAATTGCCCTATGTATGACTATTTCATGAATTATCTTATCCATGCAACGCCCGTTCATCCATCCCTATGCCTACAGTATTTTAATCCTGCTGTCTACTGCAATTATTACTGCTGTCTTTATTTTACTGCTGCTATTATTTCACTACTGCTACTGTCATAAAACTGTTGCTACTGATAAACTGTGTCGAGCAAGTCTACTTCCAGGTGCAGCTGAACTGACAAATCATCTGTCAAGGCTTATAAATATTCTTTGGCTCCCCTTGTGTCGAATCAATAAATTTGGGTTTTACTTCCCTCGAAGACTGTTGCGATCCCCTATACTTGTGGGTCATCAAGACTATTTTCTGGCGCCGTTGCCGGGGAGCATAGCTCTATTTATAAGCTCACCAGGGAGTCATACTGCTCGCTGCAATTCATTCATCATGGGTAAACCTCGTGATGATAAGGTTCGCATATTGCCATCCACTACAAGGAGAGGTACAACTCTGAACACTTCTGCTGCTCTTGATTCACCGTCTGTTATAAGTCAACTTGTCACACCACCACATGCACATGCTTCACGTGCTGCTACTTCTGCTGAATCTGAGAATGTTTCTGATGAATTTGATGATGCTTCTACTGTGCTTGATGAAAGAGGTTCACTAGGTCCTTTTCTAGATGCTACAATTGCTAAATCTAAACAACTTGAAAATACTGAAACACCTAATGAAACTCCTGTTACACCTGCTTATTCACCTGAAACGAGAGAAACTACTAGTGATGATCTTGAGGAAACTTATGTTGAACTTGATGATGACTTTATTGATGAATGCATGAATTGTGATACCTCTAAAGATGTTAATGCTATTAAAAATCTTCTTCAAAGACGTGCTGTCAACTATAAACTTTCTCCTGATGCTAAATTTGCTACATCTCCCATAAATATAAAAGATAAAGATTATGATTTCTCTGTGGACTTGTCTTTTATAACTATTGCTGAGAAAGAACCTTTTCGAGGAACTGAAAATGAAAGTGCTGTAGAACATATGAACACTCTCTCTACTCTGAGTAGTTTGTTTTCTGATGATATTAAGAAACGCAGTTACTTTGTTACTAAAATTTTCCCTTTCTCATTGAAAGATGAAGCTAAAACTTGGTTTAATGATTTATCTCCTGGATCTATTGAGAGCCCGATGGGTTTAGTCAATGCTTTCTTTCAGAAATATTTTCCTGCTAGTGCTCAACATGCTGCTTTACAGAAAATCTTTAACTTTAAGCAAAATGAGGGAGAGAAAATGCCTGAATCTTGGGCAAGGTTTTGTTCTTTACTTAGAGCTCGGCCTGGACATCAACTAGCTAAAAATGAACTTCTTGATATATTTTATAATGGACTAACTGTTGAATCTAGGACATACCTGGATAGTTGTGCTGGTTGTGTTTTCAGGAAAAGAACTCCAGATGAAGCCGAGGAATTATTGGCTAAGATAAGCCAAAATCATGATGATTGGACCCTGCCTGAACCAACTCCGGTACCTACGCCGAGGAAAAGAGGAGTGATTGAATTGAATGATGAAGAAATGAGAGAAGCCAAGAAATCTCTTAAGGAGAAAGGTATTAAATCTGAAGATGTGAAAAATCTTCCACCTATAGAAGAATTGTGTAAGCCAATTCCTCACTCATCTACAGTTGAGGTACACTCTCTCCAACGCTTTGATGATAGAGATATCCCTTATTCTAAACCTCCTGATCAATGCTTAGATGAGTTTGATAATTTCATTGTTAAGCAAAACAATTTCAATTGGAGAATAGAAAATAGCTTCATAAAGAATTCTCATGTCATTAATCATTTGCATGATGTTTTGGAAAGAACTTCTAATGATGTTAAAATACTCATTAAACATTTTCATATGGTTCAAACTCAAATTGAGCAATTGACTAAAGTGCAAAAAGATTTGCTATAATGCTTCTAGAGAAAATGATAAACATGCTTTTGGTATAGCAACTAGAGGTGGTGCTTCCACTCAGGATCCTTTGTATCCTGAGGGACATCCTAAAAGAATTGAGCAAGATTCTCAACTAAATGAAACTACTACTCCTTCTAAGAAAAAGAAGAAGAAGAAACATAAACATGTTGAGGAATCTCCTGAACCTATTAAAGACAATGAGCATGTTAATAATCCAAATAGTATATCTATCTCTGATGCTGAAACTGAGAGTGGTAATGAACATGCTAATGATAAAGATAAGAATGATGCTTCTGATAAAGAGGAAAGTGAAGAGGAACCTGAAAAGCATTCTAAAAACAAAAAGTACACTAAAGAAGATTTTCTTGCTAAGAAACATGGTAATGAAAGAGAACCTTGGGTGCAAAAACAAATGCCTTTTCCTACTAAGAAACTAAATCTAAGGAAGAAGAACATTATAACAAATTTTGTGAATGGATGAAACCTTTGTTTTTGCAAATTCCTTTGACTGATGCTATTAAGTTACCTCCCTATTCAAAGTACATGAAAGATATTGTCTCTAACAAGAGAAAGATTCCTAATGAAGAGATTTCTACCATGCTTGCTAATTATTCTTTCAATGGTAAGGTTCCAAAGAAGCTTGGAGATCCAGGTATACCAACTATTCCTTGCTCAATCAAAAATAACTATGTTAGAACTGCCTTATGTGATTTAGGTGCAGGGGTGAGTGTTATGCCTTTTTCTCTTTACAAGAGACTTTACTTGGAAAAATTGATACCAACTGATATATCTTTGCAAATGGCTGATAAATCTACTGCTGTTCCTGTTGGTATATGTGAAGATGTTCCTGTTCAAGTGGCTAATAATTGCTTGATATTAACTGATTTTGTTGTGCTTGAAATGCCTGAAGATGATAATATGTCTATTATTCTTGGAAGACCTTTTCTTAACACTGCAGGGGCTGTTATTGATTGCAACAAAGGAAAAGTGACTTTCCATGTTAATGACAAAGAGCATACTGTTTATTTTCCCAAGAAGCTGGAAAAATATTTGGAGTTAATACAATTACCAATATTAAAAGTATCAAAGTGGGAAGTATTGATTGCCCTATATATGAACCTCATGAAGAACTTCAATATATTATGATTGGATCTATAGCTATACCATTTAAGGTAACATGATTGTTCAATGTGGTTTAATTCTTTTATGTCATATAAAATGTATTTGGTGGCAAGACTTGATCAACCTTGTTAACAAATATGTTTTACATGCATAAAATTGCTAAACAACATTTTCTTTCTCTCCTTTGTTTTACCTACTGTTTTGCTACTGTAATTTGCAAAGTTAAGTAATGCTTGGTCTTTACATAAATTCATTTTGTCTAGTTTTCATTGTTTAAAGCACCCAGAAAATGTCAGAAATAAAAGTTTTCAAAAAATTCTGAAAAAATTCTACAAGTCCTAGTTTTTAAAAGGAACGTGGGAGTACCAGAGGATGACCAGGGGGACCCACCAGGCCACCACACGCCCCACGGCGCGGTGGAGGGCAGGCCGCGCCCTGCCCTGGTGTGGGGTCCACCTGGCCCTCCACTCACTCATCTCTCTCCCACTCCTTTCTCTCTCCCGACCAACACACCACCATTGCTCAAACTCGTGTTCTTGCTGCTCTTGCTCGAGATTTTTCGATCTACTTGCTCAGCCCATCTTTGCTGCTGAAATTTGGATCAATTGCTCTCCGGTATGTGACTCCTCCGATTATCCAAATAGAATTTTGTTTAGTTGCTTATATCTTTAGCATTTTGGTACTGTAGGTGACATGTTATTAGAGCTTGCATGCTTGTTCTTGTTTAGATTAACTAGTTTTGATGCATGTTTAGTCCCTAGCAAGTCTCCCTAGTGTTTCCCTTGATTAATCACTCCAAAATCATTTTTTATGAGGTTTGTTTAAAATTTCAGAAAAGGAAGATGGATAAACACACTTATGGAGAAATCTTTGAGAGGCAAACACCATCCTCCTCAAGGAAACAAGGGCTTCAAGATCAAGAGGTGCACCTAGGCCATCATACAATGAGGATCTTTTGGCACCAAGAATCGGTGAAGAGGAAGATGATGGTGTTCCTCATCCATCTATTTTTCCATGCTTTAACTTTATGAGAGATGCAGGGATTTATGATGACTTCATAAGGATGATTAACAATGTTGGCTTGATGGAATTTATGCAGGATGAGAGGCCACAATATGCTAACCTCACTAAGATTTTTGTTGAAAGCTTTAAGTTTAATAACTCTACTTTTAACCCCACTGTTGAGTTTAAGATTTATGATCGTGCATGCAACATGGACTTGAAAAGATTTTGCAGGGTCATAGGTGTTGCTCCATCTGGGACAGCAAGGAAGATCAAATCACAGCCGCCGAGTTGTTGGATCTTTACCATGAGCTGAGCTATGATGATCACCGTAGAGTGCAGCGTGGTAAGATAAGGAACATTCAATTTCCAGCCATCAGGTACTTCACATATTATCTTGCCACGAGTGTCTTGCTAGAGAGAACACTAGTAATATTTCTTGCTATCATCTAGCTTTTCTTGCTCATGCACTTAAAAATGATAAAACCTACAACCTTGGTGCCTTGATTGCTCGCCGCCTTGCCGCCAAAGGTCCCATCTTTGGAGGCATTATTGCTGCACGTGTTTTAGCTGATCTTGGTCTTTCTGCGATCCTTCTGATGAATTGTTGATTCCGGAAAGACTTGATCTTGCTGCCATGAAACTTCATGATTTTGTTACTACTAATTCATCTACTGGACATTTGATGTATAGAGTTGTTTTTGCTAATGGACCTGAGCTAGAGGTCCGGCTTCCACAGCCTAGTTTGTTCAGTGTTTTCAGGGGTCCTCTATCATATTCGAGGGAGGATTTGGACAACCACCTCGGTGCACCGGATTTCCATTTACAGCACTACCCTGAGCACCGACAGGAGACCTTCGTGGCGCCCCCTGAGGACTACACCGTGTACTACGGTGGTGCATCCTCGAGCTTTTACCGGACGAGGAACCCTCCTCGTCACACTGAGGGCGCGCCTAGCTGGCGGCCATGGGGATGATTGTCTCCCACTTAGGCCAAAAGCCTAAGCTTGGGGGGAGGTATGCCGACAAGTTCACTCATTTTATCATATTCATATCATGTCGGTACTTTGTATATCCATGTTTTAGTTTGTTTCTTTTCTTTTTTTTTGTTTCTTGTATCCATTTTATTTTCGCAAAACACCAAAAGACCAAAAATATTTCCTTTATTTCTCTTGCTTTTGAATTTGTAGTGCTAGTTTACTTTATTTTTCATTTCGGTTTGTTATTCAAAAATCCAAAAAGATTTTGCTTTGTTTGCTTGTTTCTTTCTATGCTTGCTTTAATTCGAAAACCCAAAAATATTTGTTGTTCTTCTGCGTTTTGTATAGTTGTTTCAGGAGTTCGAAAATTTCCGTGGTTCCACTTGGGCTTGGTTATCATTTCACATCATTCAAGCCACACAAGTGAAAAGCAATAATGACGATTGTGTGGTATGAACTCTATTTGTTTTTCATTTTTGTAAATATACCTACTCATGTGAACATGCTTAGCTATCATGGTAGTGGTTATGTTATTTAATGATTACTTAGTAGTTCATGTCTTCTTATGACCAGTACCAAATTGCTAATAGTGAATAACATGTCATATAGATATTTACATGCATTGTTCTATTCGTAAAACGGTATGGCAGGATGGTATCCTCCTCTGAATAATTCACTTGATTCGACTTGGCACATGCTCACACATGTTATGACTGAAAAATAAAAGTCAATTAAGCCTTGATGATCTATTTTGCCTCAGAGTTTTAGTATCATCTTTATGCCTCCGTTAATTTTATTTTGTCGCAAGCATGATTATGACCGTTATCGCTCTCGTGGTTGTCGCTTCCCAGTCTATTGCTAGCCTTCACTTGTACTGAGCGGGAATGCTGCTCGTGCATCCAAATCCTTTAAACCAAGTTATCCCAAAGAGTCCACCAAAAATTCCTATGCATGGTATTTCAAGCCATTCCAAGTAAATTTGCATGTGCTACCTTTAAAACTTCAAAATATTTCCCTTTTTGTGTCAATGTTTACTAGCTCATGAGGAATTAGTGGGTTATTCTTTATTCTATTTGTCAAATGGACTTTTACACCTGGACTAGTGGCATATACATCCGCTTATCCAATAATTTTGCAAAAAGAGCTGGCAACGGGGTGCCCAGTCCCAATTAATTACAACTTTAACCTTAATTCTCTTCACACTTTTGCCCTGATTCATCAGTAAGCAATGACAAACAGTGAAATACCTGCGTGTGTAAACCAAAGAGAAAGAGGGATGATCTGCCTTGCTGGTAGAAATAACGTCCTTCATGGGAGCCGCTCTTAAAAGTCCGTTTGACAGGGAATACTGTTTCACCCGCTACCATTCGTTGACAATTAACAAACACCTCTCAAAACATTTTTACCTCTGTTTTTAAAATAAAAAGCTCTAGCACGTGTTAATCCCTGCTTCCCTCTGCGAAGGGCCAATCTTTTATTTTTATGTTGAGTCACCATCCTTTCTTTGAGCACTCTTCGAGAGCATAACTGTCGTTCTTAGTGTAATGTGCTTGTCCCAGGATACGATTAATTGAGGTATAACTATGATACTCTTATCTTTGATATTTATATCTAGTCTTCACTTGAACTTCAGAGGTGCCTTGGCATTTATGTTTTGCCCTTCAAACAAAGGCAAGCGAGATACCACTTTGTCATATTTTTACGAACATTGCAATTCTTGTGGATAGATGTATGCTATGTTATTCATTCTTAGTACTTTGGTATCTTTTCATGATTTGCATAACTACTAGGTGTCATTATTTGCATGGTTCCTATTATGAATTGCTAAGTTTGATCATATAGTAGGTATGTATACATCATATGAAGCAAATGTGTTCGTAAAAGTTTCTTTTATCGCACTCAGTTGTTAACTGAATTGCTTGAGGACAAGCAATAAGCTAAGCTTGGGGGGAGTTGATACGTCCAAAACGTATACTTTTCCGAACACTTTTGCTAT
Source organism: Poa pratensis (assembly GCA_947311845.1). NCBI lineage: Eukaryota > Viridiplantae > Streptophyta > Magnoliopsida > Poales > Poaceae > Poa > Poa pratensis. The sequence continues at coordinate 14,830,976 of CAMZMU010000100.1, read as the reverse complement.
TGTTTTTCCTCTAATTTGTGTGATTTGAATGCAACTAACACGGACTAACGCTGTTTTCAGCAGAATTGCCTTGGTGTCTTGTTTTTGTGCAGAAAGTCAAAGTTTCAGGAAAATTCCAGAAATTCTATTTTTCCAGAAGACCCACGGAGCCAGAAGACGAAGCGAAGAGGGTGCACAGGGGCACACACGCACCCAGGGCGGGTTGGCCCTTGGCCGCGCCCAGGGGTGGTGTGGCCACCCTGTGTGGCCCCCGACGCTCCCCTTTGGACTACTTAAAGCCTCTGACCTAAAAACTTCGGGGGATCGACGCTTTTTCCAGAAAACTTCCAGAGCTCCGCCGCCATCGAAAACCCTATTTCGGGGATCAGAAACTCCGTTCTGGCACCCTGCCGGGACGGGGAATTGGAGGAGATCATCGCCATCATCATCACCGCCGCCTCTCCATCGACCATCCATGACTCCCCCATCCATGTGTGAGTAATTCCCCGCTGTAGGCTGAGGGGATGGTAGGGATTGGATGAGATCATTCATGTAATATTGTGAGATTTGTTAGGGCATGGTGCCTAGTATCCATTAGTACTTATGTCATTGTTGCAACTTATTATGCTTAATGCTTGTCACTTAGGGCCCGAGTGCCATGATCTCAGATCTGAACATGTTATTGAATCATGAGAATAATTATTGTTTTGGATCATATCTATAAGTTGTATACACACGTCACTGTCCGGAACCCGAGGCCCCAAAGTGACAGAAATTGGGATAACCGGAGGGGATGGTTGCGACGTGAGGATCACATGTGTTCACGGAGTGTTAATGCTTTGCTCCGGTGCTTTATTAAAAGGAGCACCTTAATTACCAGTAGTTTCCCTTGAGGCCCCGCTGCAAACGGGCTGGTAGGACAAAAGATGTTGTGCAAGTTTCTCATTGCGAGCACGTACGACTAAATACGGAACACATGCCTATGATTGATTATTACTTGGATACCTATTATTATTTATCTGCAATTGCCCTATGTATGACTATTTCATGAATTATTATCCATGCAACGCCCGTTCATCCATCCCTATGCCTACAGTATTTTAATCCTGCTGTCTACTGCAATTATTACTGCTGTCTTTATTTCTTGCTGCTATTATTTCACTACTGCTACTGTCATAAAACTGTTGCTACTGATAAACTGTGTCGAGCAAGTCTACTTCCAGGTGCAGCTGAACTGACAAATCATCTGTCAAGGCTTATAAATATTCTTTGGCTCCCCTTGTGTCGAATCAATAAATTTGGGTTTTACTTCCCTCGAAGACTGTTGCGATCCCGTATACTTGTGGGTTATCAAGTACATGTCTGACTTCGAAGAATCTGGCATGGACTCATTCATCCGTGCACGTCATATTCTTTGCATTTATATTTATAATTGGAATTCCTGTATGAATAGGACATGTTGGCTATGTCGAGTATTTCATCGACTCCGGCTTTTTGCTTAAGATAATCAAGGGATAATAGCTTAGTAGGCCCGGTACACACGACGGATCGGGACCGGTTAACTACACATTCGGGCAAAACCTTACTAGCTTTCAATCAAACTCGAGTCCCCGGACTTGAATCTGGAACAGATTGGTCAGAGTCGACTCAGGCCGTTGAGGTCTTACTGAATCGATCTGCAGTATTCCTTTGAGTTTACCCAACATGTCCGTCGGGATTTTTCATCATGTCTGCTGACACGGAAAGTGTTAAGGATTAACGCTGCTGGAGCAGTCCTTAGCCCAGCTCGACTGATCGGCGGGTCTTACCTTTGCACTATGCATGCAGCATCCGAGGTAATTGCAGCGGACGCAACTCGGGAATTTATCGAGTATGGTTTTTGTATTGCATTTTGCTATGTCAACTGAGTCGAGTCTTTGTCGACTGATCCTCTGCCATTATTCTATCGGGTGCGCGACAGCGCTCCCGATGGGAGTAGCCCCCCGAGATTGTGCTTTATTGCTTGCAATGGAGGATAATCTCAAACTCCTTTTTACCCTGCATATGTTAGTCGAAGAAAATTTTTGATACGCTCCTGATGGGAGTACTTTGCTTCAGTCGAAGAACCATCGACTGTCATCTCTTATCTCAGTCGAAAGACCAATCAAAAGTCGTATGTTATATCAGTCGAGGAAACTATCGAGTGACACTTTTGTCTTTGCATGCCAATCGTACAAGCTGAAGTGACGTTAGCAATGACGCATCCCGCGACTGCAATTTCTGACAAGAGGTGGCGTGCTTGGTATGACCGATGGGACATGACATACGTGTGGGCCCGTTATGCAGTGCTGACCGAGGACGGTGCCGTTTGGACTTGATTTGACCGCTCTGGCACGATTTTCATGGGATATGATGATGGTTCCTAGATTCCCATGCGTAGTGGACGGAGTGGCCGGCGACGGTTGCTCTCCATACGCGCCACGTGTACGGTAGGATTCCTCGCGGAGCGCACGATTATGGATTGACGGTGATGATTGTTTTTTACTTGTGGTAAATAGGAAGCGCAGCGTCGGCAGATTTGTTTACTTGCCATTTGCCTCCTGTGCCGCTTCCATCTCTTCTTCTTCCTTGCACTTCTGCTCCATTGTTCTTGCGCTCAAGCTCGCTGCGCTTCGCCCATCCACCCATTGACAATGAAGAAGGGTGCGGGCTCCAAGAGCGCTGCGGCGGCCATGGCTTCCGCCGCGACTGACGCGGCCATTGTGAAGGGGAAGAAAGGCGCGGCCAGCGCGTCTGCATCCGCCGCCGGCCTGAAGAAGAGCAGCGGGGACCGGGTGAAGTCGTCGATCAAGGATACCCACCTCAAAAAATTCCGCGAGGAGGGTCTGCTGCCTCCCGCGGATCAGCTGGCTGTCCGCGCGCCATTGCCCAAGGAGGTACTCCCTGAACCTCACGCCAACGAGCGCGTTTGTTTTGCGGAGTTTTTGACTAGGGGGTTTGGATTCCCCCTCCACGATTTTGTTCGTGGTCTGCTGTATGCCTACGGGGTGCAAATCCATGATTTCACCCCTAATGGTATTCTACACATTGCGTGTTTTATCACGCTTTGTGAATATTTTCTAGGAGTTGCCCCTAGCTGGGCATTATGGAAGGCCATCTTCCTTGTTCGGCCGAATAGGGGAGGCGGCCGCACCTACCCTCTGGGCGGCTGCGGGATCCATGTGCGTAGCGACACCCGCTACTTTGCTCTGAAGCCAGTCGACTCCGCGCAAGGGTGGAGAAAAGGATGGTTCTACGTCCACATCAACCAAAATGGAGTCGCTGCTTTTTCGACTGCTAGTTCGTTTGCGAAGACCAATGTGTGGAACCATCAGCTCTCGGCTGAAGAACTTGCGGAGGCGGAGCCTCTGTTGTCTCAAATTGGTGGTATGCTAGACAGGGTCACAGGCGTACATCTGATTGCCACATTTGTGAAGAGGCGGGTGTGGCCGATCCGCGCCCGAGCTCATCCCATGTGGCAATATGAGGGTGCACACGACCCCAGTCAGATGAGCCAAGATGAATTGTCGAAGAACGAGCTAGTGTCGCATGTGCGATCCATTACCAGCCTCAAGGCGTCCGACCCATGCAACATCGACTGCCCTGTCTCGCCGTATGGGGTGGACAATCCTCTGCCTGAGGTTAGTGTAGCCTATGCATTTTCGTCGTAGGGATTTGCCACTCATTTGTTTTGCGATTCCTAATTTTTGTCTGTTCTGTGTGATATGCAGGGTCACTCGACTGCATCCTCTCATCCTCCCCTTCCAGAGAATGTCCCAACTGAAGAAGTACAGTTGCAAGAGGTGGAGGCAAAGGGAGATCACTAGCCGGTCCCGTCCGCTAACACTTCTCGTGTGGAAGAAGTCAAAGAGGAAGGAGCAGACGAGGTACAGACTAAGGAACTGCCCGCGCCTGACCATGAAATCGATGTCACCGCTCCAAAGCGTCGTCGAGTGGTCAAAGGGTTACCCTCCTCTATGAGTTCACCCGCGAAGGAACAGGACTTGGGGGATGACGGAGACTCGGGCTCACCACCTGCTGCCAAGGCCGCTCCTTTGACGGTATGCCCGTTGAGCTCAATCTCCCCTCCACGGTCGGGTGGGGTGCTACTTTTTGGTGGCCCAAATTTTGAAGACCTCGACAGTGAGGAGGATGAGGAACGCAGGTATGAAAATTGCTTATTGTATGAAAATTTCTGCTTTTTCATACTTGTGCTGAAGTTGTTTTCCCTTTCGTCATTCGTAGTGCTGAGAAGGAGCGTCCCTCGAGTCCTCCAGCCAACAAAACTGTCGGGGGAATGATTAATAGATTAACCCGCGGCTCACAAATATAATGCGTCTTATAATGTTCATGAACGCATCATCAATGGGCTTGCACGTAGATGGGCCAACACGAAGAAGTCGCATCATGGATAGAAGAAGGATCCAGAAGATCCAAGATGGCTTAACTTGGAAGGCACGGAGAGTAGTCCCAAGTAATACCATTGTAACCTGACGAGCCTCTAGTCATATAAAGAGGACTCGCAGGACAAGACAAACAGGCTCTCAAGCTCTCATACATCCAGAGATAGGCGACTCGACACATCGATCACCAACCCCTTGTAACACCATATTCATATCAATACCAATCTAGGATAGGCAGGAAGTAGGTCTTTACCTCGCATCGAGGGGCCGAACCTGGGTAAAAAACATTGTCTTCCTCGTGCCCTGCGATCCCTAGCTCGGAGACGATTGACTCGCGTAATCCCACACCTACGAAGTCATTTACGACACCTGACGTGACAAACCCACGACAGTTGGCGCCCACCGTGGGGCCTGCGGTCAAGAGCGTCACGTTCCGCGCTGGATCTGTGCCAGGAACGGAGGATCTCGTCGTCGATTAAATCTCGGCGACTTCAAAAATCTCGGCGACTTCATTGTCGCGCCGTTTCAAGCTCGGCGATATCAACATCTACATCTACATCAAGATCTACCTCAACCTCGAGGAGAAGGCATGGAAAAATTCGTTCGCGGGATTCGGGGCTCAACTTCGACAACGCCCCTCACGCGCGTGTTGCAGGACAGCAGCAACGTCCGTGTTGCGGACATCACCAACGGCGACTCGGAACTCATCTCGACGATCCCTTCGGTAGAAAGATGCGCAATCAAATTTTCTGGCAGCAGTTCAAAGCGCATCGGATTCCAACTGTTAGATCTCCGTGGCCGACTCAAACACTGAAGCCCTGTCAGGAACTGACGGAACTCCGCACATCCTTGGGAAAATAATTATCGAGGTCAACTCGGACATTAATTCTAAGATCCGTCCGGTGAGGCCGTGCGGAAGACAACTTCGAAGCCCTCCAACAAGTTTGAGTCAATTCCAACGGTTAGATCTCTGTCGGCGACTCGTGCACTGCAGCAGGTTTTGTGTCTATGCAAATTCGCGAAATCAAGAAGGGAAAACATCTCGGCGCAATACAGTCCTCGTCTGAATCAGACACGATTAGGATTTAGGAGCCCGAGTACCATGGTCGTGTTTTCCAAGAATCAAATTAAAACATCCATGATCAAGACCCAAGTTGAAACCTACGTGCGAGTTCCTAAAAAAAAGGGAAAAAGAAAAGAAGGAAGGGATCAAATCAGGAACCGTGTCTGACCATCTTGGAGTGCGAGTTCAGGTGAAGCCAGCTCCAACTCAGACGTATCAAGTAAGCTAATTCAAGAGTCAAATAAATGCCGTTGGTTCATATTCCAAGAAAGAAAGCAAAAAAGAAAAGGGAGAGGCTGTGGCGACTCAATCAATCATAAAAGACACTGCGACTATTGTTTGACTCGCACGATTGTCTCCCACATCAGCCGCGCAGCACGGCAAGGCGACTCATACGCGGTATATGAACAGGACTCTGGGCTCTACGTCAGCGCTGTTCGTGCGTGACTGGGTTCCCACCACTTCTCGACAGTTTGCCAGAAAATTACATCAGCTTCCGAGTCGCTGGCGAACTTTGCGACTCGCTGTAGTCAACAGATACCTCTGCGAGTTTTTTCCTTCATTTGCCCGTAGGCTGAGCTGGCAGAACCAGCATCTATCATCCGCAACAACGCATTGCTCTGGAAGCAAAGAAAAAATCTAGTAACGGCGCACGATCTTGCGTCGAAATTGTCCCGTGCAGACGGCAACTAATAGTTTGATAAAGCTGGACACGGACATACCCCGGCTCAACATACAAGTATGATCAGCAGCAGTGCCGGTTCGAGACCAGCCAACTCCAGCAACCGTCTGCGGCTCAAGCCACGTCATCAGCGTCTGGAAAATAAAAGCGAGATAAGTTGTTATCATGCTCAACTTTTACAGCATTTTGCTTTATCAATTAATATTGAGTTTCATCTCTGAGTCAATCTTGGGGTTGCATATCTATAAGGCTTATTATCAAGTGTCTATGCGACTTAAACTATATCATGACGTAGACTTTAAATTCAGATCACTTTGAATGCTTGGTTACATCCACTCCTTAAAGTAGGATCTTAAGACCCGCATTAGATTTATTAAATTAGAGTTCTTTATAACTCGCATTGCATTTATCAAAGTCTATCTATTTACAGCTTGCATTGGATTTTATTTGCACCTGCAAATGGGCATCTTTACATACCAATATCATCATTACATGTTAAAGCATTGTTATTTGGGAACTCATTATACAAATTCATGATTTATCATTATCATTTCATGATTCACCATTATATCATTTTGCGAGTCACCACCAACTCATTATCATATTATTTTATAAATCACCTAGTGATTTACCCCCCATATCATTTTATGAGTCGCATACAGCTCATCATTACATCAGTTTATGAGTCCCTAACAAATCATCATCTTATCGATATTTAAGTTAAACATGTGACTCGTTATATCAATTTTTGGGTCAAATCAGTGACCCGTGTTATCACATTCAAAGCTAATTAGAGCTCGTCACGGCTATTACAGCCGATTATATCAAAAATCGATCGCCGCCTACGTGCGATCGTACTCCAGGATTGTGAAATAAAGCGGGAACCACCGGTATCCGGGGGTTTATCATTTCGCCTCAATATGAGCCGCTGAGCCTTTATTTTCACTAATCTCTGGGTTTCATGGGGCTATGTAGCTTTATAAGCTCGGCTTATTCTCGTGGAATCGCTCTTTGTGGCAAATTGTCCTGGTTATACTCGCCTTAAGTCAGAAGTATCTTTGTACTATGCGGCCAAAGTACTAGGGCGCGGCGTCAATCGAGCTTGATTGCCTATCATGGCCGCTCTCGACCCTGAACACGCGTTTTTACCTGGAAAATACTGAGCCGCGCGAAGACCTACTTAACGGTAATAGAGATAATTCAGAAGGGATAAAGTACCCACGTGTGGCGTCAATCGAGTCTGAATGCCTATCATGGCCGTTCTCGACCCTGAACACACATTAGATCTGGGAAATACTGATTCAAGTACCATATGCTATCATGCATCGTACAATATGCTATCATGCATCTTACCAGTTGCTATCATGCAACTAGTTGCTATTATACAACCATTTGCTATCATGCAGAGTACCACATGCTATCATGCGGAGTACTAACGTCCTATCATTATTATCAGCCTCCAAGGCTAACATATTATTATCAATTTATTATCATTGCTTCCTCGGGGGCTTTGCGCTTTGAATTTCAGGAACCTATAACTCGGCCATATGAGTTTGAACTGGCATGACCAGATTTTTTATGTTTGGGATGATCATTCCTGATATCGGTTGTTGAAGTCACCATTATTTTTTATCTACAGCCACATCAAGTGGAATTTTTAAGGATAATTCTTTCATCTATATCTAGAGTTTTGACTGGGATTATCTTTTTTCCTAGCAGCACAACTAATATATTTCACAGTTCGGAGTTTATAAGCGGCTTTGCCCCACTCCAAGTATCATTGTTTTCTTGCGGTAAAAATATTTGCTCAATCTGTTGCAGGATCAAATTGCAATGATATGTCATCAAGCAGGATAATAAAATCATGCCTGCTTAATGCCTGGGGGCTAGGACAATTAAATTTTTGTCTAAATTGAGATATTTTTGAGTCCCGAGCAGCATGATCAAGCATGCAACCCGGCCCTCGGGGGCTACACATCCACCATATCTGGCGGTCTTTATTATACTCATATACCTTGTTTATATGCAGATTTCATTTTTTGCAGCACATGAGAATATATATATCCATTTGCGAGTCAAATAAGCGACTCGGAAATCTTTAAATACAGGTTGTGGCTATATGCCCTTGAGCCGCCATGTTTCAACATGCGTGCAGATGGCTCGTCATGATAACATGACATATTATTATTCTAATGATTGACCAGCTTATTTATGCTTATGGTCTTTTATGCTTCGATGTCTATGACTCAGCACCTTATACACATTTGGTTGATATATCTTGTTACTCATAAGTTATTATTTTTATGATTTCAGCTCAGTCTTACACCAACAGGAAAAGGTTGTTTTCACCAAGTGCTTCGCGGAAAACTTACCGCGATTCTGCAGCTTCAATGCAACCAAGACAGAAGTGCTCAATTGGCAACATAGTGGCTAAATAAGCCGCAAAGATAGCGACTCATCGCTTCTACATCTGCGGCTCAAGAAACCGCAACGCTAGCGACTTAACACCAGCGAGTCGGCAGGAATTATATACGCAAGCCCGCATGATCATTATCAAGACAGAATCTTCTGCCTGATTCTACGAATCACCCGGAAGGTTGGGGGCTAATGTCGGGGGAATGATTAATAGATTAACTCGTGGCTCACAAATATAATGCGTCTTATAATGTTCATGAACGCATCATCAATGGGCTTGCACGTAGATGGGCCAACACGAAGAAGTCACATCACGGATAGAAGAAGGATCCAGAAGATCCAAGATGGCTTAACTTGGAAGGCACGAAGAGTAGTCCCCAAGTAATACCATTGTAACCTGACGAGCCTCTAGTTATATAAAGAGGACTCGCAGGACTAGACAAACAGGCTCTCAAGCTCTCATACATCCAGAGATAGGCGACTCGACACATCGATCGCCAACCCCATGTAAAACCATATTCATATCAATACCAATCTAGGATAGGCAGGACGTAGGTCTTTACCTCGCATCGAGGGGCCGAACGTGGGTAAAAAACATTGTCTTCCTCGTGCCCTGCGATCCCTAGCTCGGAGATGATTGACTCGCGTAATCCCACACCTACGAAGTCATTTACGACACCTGACGTGACAAACCCACGACAAAAACTTCGACTCCGGATCATCCGGATGGTTCCCCTGTTGCACCTAAGGTCGTCCAGCCAGTGGCCACGGCCACTGCTATTTAAGCTACCAAGGTTGTGAGTGCTGCGACTCTGGAGGTCGGGACATCTGCCACAAAACCCGCGTCTTGGATGGACCACATAAGTGTCTGTTTGCCTATTCTGCACACCTTGGATTGTTTGTGTGTAACTTATGCCAGTTTCATGTGCTTGCAGCCCTTCTACCGCAACCTGGCGGAATCAGGCTAGGCCTATGTCCAGGTGGAGCAGGAGAGGGATAACCTGCGTGCTGACCTGGAGCAACTCAGTCGTAAGTTTGTTGTGCTGTTGTGCCTGAAGTCCTTTTTGCACTCCTTTACTTTGTCGATTATGAACTATATTTTGCCGTCTGCTTCAGGTGAAAAGATATCGGCTGAGTCCCGCGTGAAGGAGCTAGAAGAGGCACTCGCTGCGCAGCGCACTGAGTCGAAGAAAGCTTTGGATGCCGCTAAGGACTCAGCCGCCTTGCGCGAGAGAGGATATGCTGAACGACTGGCGGAACTCGCTCGGGATGTGGGAGGTTAGTGATTCTTTTCCCTTTGACGTTTTTGTGTAGCTGCTGAGTGCTATGTGTTATTTTTTGCTCTTTTTGACTTGTGCTGAAGGAGCTATTGGCGCGCCAGCACCTGCAGACGTGGGCCGTATACAAGGGCGTGTTCTCGTCTGGTGAACTGTCGTCGACTATGGATGGCATCACCGACGTTTTTGGCTCGGGGACTTCGTCCATGGCGAATTTTGCTCGCACCCTCATGGTACACGGCTCGGAGTCTACCCTCAAGCTCCTTTTAGGTCATGGGATAGAGCGTGACTTTGAGGCAGCTCTATCTGATTTCCCTCGGAAGCCAGACGGGAAGCTGGTGTCTCTGAAACGAGTTAGCGAGCCAGCTGCGCGACTGGCCAAAACTTTTATGTCTACCATGGAGCGCCGGTCCGCAGAGGTTGCGGCTCGCGCGCGTAGGGCTAGGTCGGAGTCTGCTTCCTAGGCTTAGGACAACTGAACCTTTTTATGGGTTGTAATGATATCTTAATCACACGAGTGTGTGTGTGCTTTTGCTTATGTATATTCGCTCGAGGAGCTGTATGCTGCTTTGTCTCGACTTATTTTATGCATTGGGTTTCCCCTTCTGATATGAGCTTTTTATCATGCTTATGCCTTTGAACAGTCACGAGAACCCGCTGCTTCGGCTGGTTCCTCGCATCCTCCTACCATCACCTGGTCACAAGCTCAGGTGGCAAATGATGCCAAGGTGATGGAGTATATGAAAACTCGATTTGTGAGTATGGAGCAAGAACTAAAGAGTGCTCAGAGTGAGCTGAAGATGCTGAAAATGAGACCAGCGTTGGCCACTCAACGAGAGGATTATGTGCTTGGAGAGATGGAACTTGTAAACTTGAGCTTGTTGCAGGCTTTGGCCTTCTCCCTTTCTTATGACCTTCTAACTTTCTTGCAGGCTTTGGAACTTGTGCGATCTTTACCCCGTTTACAATTTTTGGCCTTCTCCCTTTCTTATGACTCAACTTGAGCTTGTTGCAGGCTTTGTTGTTGACTTCCAAGCGGAGCGAGCCCTGATACGTCTAAAACGTATCTATAATTTTTGATGTTCCATGCTTGTTTTATATCAATTGCTACATGTTTTGTATACACTTCATATCATTTTTATACATTTTCTGGGACTAACGTATTAACAAGATGCCACAGTGCCAGTTCCTGTTTTCTGCTATTTTTGTATTCCTGAAAAGCTAGTCTGGAAATATTCTCGGAATTGGACGAAAATTTACGGATGCCCCTATTTTATCAAGATACATACGGAGTCCAAAGGGGAGATGGAGGAGCGCCACGAGGCCTCCACACCACCCTAGGGCGCGGCCAGGGGGGCACCCGTGCCGAGGGTGCGTGTGGGCCCCTCGGGTGCCCTCAGCCGCCGCCCTTTCGCCTACTTATTCCCCCCGACTGGAAAACCATAAAAAGGAGAGTCATATTCCACGAAAAGTTCCAGAGCTCCGCCGCCATCGAAACCAAGTTTCAGGGGTCAGAAGGTCCTGTTCCGGCACCCTGTCGGGATGGGGATTGACCCCCGGAGCCTCCTCCATCGACTCCACCGCCTCCTTCATGCTCCGTGAGTAGTTCCCCCATGGACTACGGGTTCTAGCTGTAGCTAGTTGGCACTCTCTCTCCCATGTACTTCAATACAATGATCTCATGAGCTGCCTTACATGATTGAGATCCATATGATGTAATCGGTGTTGTGTTTGTTGGGATCCGATGAATTGTTACATTATGATCAGTCTATCCATCAAAGTTTGTGAATTATTGTTGCTGCAATCTTGTTGTGTTTAAAGCTTGTCACTAGTGCAC